>JACEEZ010022710.1:237500-247500 GCA_016584305.1 Chionoecetes opilio
ATGAAAGTGACGACAAAGATGCAAAGTAAAGTATGGCCAAAGTGCGATAAGTAAGACAAAGGGACGCAAAGTAATGCAAGTGACGACAAAGTTGCAAAGTGACGAAAGTAATGACAAAGTGACGATAAAGTATGACAAAGTGACGAAAAGTAATGACAAAGTGACGACAAAGTAATGACAAAGTGGACGACAAAGTAATGGAAAGTGACGCAAAGTAATGACAAAGGACGATAAAGTATGCAAAGTGACGACAAAGTACAAAGTGACGATAAAGTAATGACAAAGTGACGATAAAGTAATGAGAAAGTGACGACAAAGTAATGACAAAGGGACGATAAAGTAATGGCAAAGTGACGATAAAGTAATGACAAAGGGACGATAAAGTAATGGCAAAGTGACGATAAAGTAATGGCAAAGTGACGATAAAGTAATGACAAAGTGACGATAAAGTAATGGCAAAGTGACGATAAAGTAATGGCAAAGTGACGATAAAGTAATGACAAAGGGACGATAAAGTAATGGCAAAGTGACACCAAAGTAAAGTGACGACAAAGTAATGACAAAGGACGATAAAGTAATGGCAAAGTGACGACAAAGTAATGAGAAAGTGACGCCAAAGTAAAGTGACGACAAAGTAATGACAAAGTGACGACAAAGTAAAGTGAGGACAAAGTAATGTAGCTAATCACGTCATCTCATAATCATTCGCGTCTCCAAACCGATTACTAGTGACGGAGACGCCGACGAGCCACACAAAACACTGCTATCCCCTCCCTCCCCCACCTCCTTCGATCCCTCCAGTCTCTTCCCAGGGGCTCGCCGGGATCCAAAAAGACGAGGCTGAAGATGAAATTATATCTTTAAGTCGAGTTTACAGGTAGGAATGTTGACAGCACTGGGATTAGCTGCCGTGGTGGAGGGGGGAGAAGGGGGGAAGAGGAAGGGTGGAAGACGTAAGGGTAAAGGGAGCTGCCACCTGTCCCACATTCACCTGTGTCCTCGTCCACTCGTAACGCCGCTACCTGGTCACCCTAAGCCTCGTAAGACTACCCAGGTACATAAGCGGCGAGGTAAAGTAATAAAAAGATATTGTTAAGTGAAGATGCCGGTTTAGTATAAAAAACTGAATAATAGAATATCAATCCAGTTTGTAGGTGAAGCAGGCAGCCCTCTGGTCGTTCCCGCGATGGCCACGCCGGGGACTCCATTACAATCCTCGCCGCTTAGGTTCCAATTACACATTTCGTCCCCCTCAGAATCGTCAATTATAGTCGTCGGGGCAGGTTACCACATCCCCACAGACGATCGCTCACCCAGGCAGCGGGAGGCCACGGCGCGGAGAACGATGGTAGTAGGAAACGAGTGGTGTGTTTAGGGAAGACGTCTTGTCCCTCCATATCCGCGGATTCGTCATTAGAGGGCTCACAGATCGCGGTTAAATGATACACCAGTAAAGGCTATGCGGAGGAGGGGGAGGAGGGAGCTAGAAGAGAAAAAGAGAAGACCCACCAACCACACAATCGTATCGTCCGAAATAGCAGGTTAGAAGGTGAAATAATCGCCTCTAGTGCAAGCGTGTCTCGTGAAGCAATGATATGAAGCCTGAGGGTCCCTGTCTACGCACACACACACACACAGACCGAAGCTCACCCAGTCAGTCGGCCAGTCGGTCTTTCCTCGGTCCCTGGCAGACGCTCGACCACCCCAATTATGATGCCGTATTGTTTTAGGTGATTGTGGCTTAGCTAATCTCCGCTGTTTCTTTAATTCGAGTGGTCGGCGTTTGGAGGGGCGTGGCGAGTCACGGCGTGGTCACTGCGGCGCCCTTCCATCAGCCTCGATCAAGGGTTGTGCCACACTTTGACGGAGAGGTAGGCGGGGTGGGTTAAGGTGGATGTAAGTGGATGGGGAAGAGGAAAGAGCGGGTATGAGGTGGATAAAAGAATAGGACTGATGCTGAGAAAGGAAGAAAGAGAGGGTGTGGGAAAGGGAAGGAAAGGGAAGGAAGGGATAGTACAGGGATTATTGGAGGGAAGGGGAAAAATGGTAGTTAATGAAGGGAAGGGGAAGTAGGATAGGTTGGGGAGGATAGGGGAAGGGTAGTACAAAGGCTGGGGAATGAGAAGGGGAAGGTGTCAGGGTGGGGAAGAGGACAGGGAAGGCAGGGGAGAAAGATGTAATAGGCGAGGGAACATGAATGGTCCCCTAATATACATGAATTCAATATCTTGACTCTATCTTGAGTGGGCAGTCAGATGGCAGATGGAATTTAATATTGATAAGTGCAGCGTTATGAATGTTGGTAGAAAAAACCCTGGTAATAGATACACCATACGCAATGTATCGCTGAAAAGATCAGAAGGTGAAAAGATCTTGGAGTGAGGGTGAGCCCAGACCTCCGACCTAGGAAACAATGTATTGAGGCTAGAAATAGAGCTAATAGTGTGTTAGGATTCATTACCAGAAGTGTTAAAAGTAGAAGTGCGGAAGTTATTCTAAAGCTTTATCTGGCTCTAGTCAGGCCTCACCTAGACTATGCGGTTCAGTTTTGGTCTCCATATTACAGGATGGATATAGCCTTGTTAGAAACAGTGCAGAGAAGGATGACCAAAATGATACAAGGGATGCGTAACATTAGTTATGAGAGAGATGGAAGTTATTAAAGTTACACTCACTCGAGAGACGCAGAGTAAGGGGCGATCTGATAGAAGTTTTTAAGTGGATAAAGGGATTTAATAAAGGAGGGGTAGGAAAAGTTCTTACGGCTTTTAACCAGGGTAGAACAAGAAGTAATGGATTCAAGCTGGAAGGGCGTAGATTTAGAAAGGAAATAGGGAAAAACTGGTTCACAAATAGGGTGGTGAATGAATGGAATGGACTCAGTAGACAGGTAGTTAGTGCAGAGTCATTAGGGAGCTTTAAAGAGGGGCTGGACAGGTTCATGGATGGGGATGAAAGGTGGATGTAGGTAGTGTTAGGTGACAGGAACTACCACGTGTAGGTCTCGCGGCCTCTTGTAGCTTCCTTATTTTCTTATGTTCTTATGTATCTCTCCCTCAGCTCCTTACCCACTAACGAACTAACCAAAGCTAATAATAATAATAATAATTTTATTTACACCCGAAGGCATACAGAAAGAAAAAGTACACAACAGCAACAACATGACATACAGACATGAGGGAGTGAACTTAAGTAGTAGCCCTATAATCGGCACTAAAGCAAAAAACACCTAATAATAATAATAAAAAAAAAAATAAAAAAAAAAATAATAATATATATAAAAGCCTCTCCTGATGTGTTATTAACTTTACTGAGCCAAAACCTATCCTTCCTAACGCAGCCTATTATCTTCACTCCACCATCACCGCTACCTCTGCCTTATCAACATAGTTTAATTACCTACTATTCACGAAAAATTACCTCATAATACTTAAAGGTAAAAAAAAAAATACTTATATCAGAGAATAAGACACCATTTTTAGTGGTATTACCTGAAACTTATGTGAGAAATTATATAACTCCTGATTTATAATTATATCTTTATGTTGAATAGAGAAAATAACTAGAATGTAGGAAAATATCAAACCTAGAATTATTGCCTCTATTACCTCTCAACCTTTCTACTAAAAGGCCATGTCACACGGACACTTTTTCCGGCATCTTTTGGTAGCAAACGCGTATCAGGCATCATTTGACGCCTGATACCGGCATCTTTTGGTAGCAAACGCGTATCAGGCATCATTTGACGCCTGATACCGGCATCTTTTGGCAGCAAACGCGTATCAGGCATCATTTGACGCCTGATACCGGCATCTTTTGGCAGCAAACGCAGAGTCGCGCATGTTCGTCCTTTTGCCACCAGTAGCGGCATCCTTGTTTACATTTTGGAGCAGCCGACGTCACGCAAGACTTGTATGAACTACACATTTCAGTGAAATAAAGAGAAATGACCAATCTTGGGTGGTCAAGAGAGGCTGTAGCATCTCTATGTGATATGTTTAGGGAAAATAAGTGCTGTAGCTATATAGGGAATATAGCTGTATAATTTTGTATAGTAATAGTAATATGGTGTAGATGAGAGGAGAAAAATAAAGAAGAGAGGGGGAAAATAAAGCGTTTGGTAGAGTAGGGTAGGATAAATAAAAAGGTTTTAATCTATATATACAAGACACGTGTATGATATGGTACATGCGTGCTATTTAGATATTTTAACATATTATTTAGATATATAGTTAAGTTTTGAGTTCTTGATGAGAAGTTATGACGGAAAATGTTGATAAAAACAGAAATTTAATAGGCATTTAATAGGCTGCGCGTGTTTTACTATAGAAATAGGGATAATATGATGTGTTATTTTTATTTGATTTAGGAATTCAAGTAAAGTTTATTTATAGTTATCAAGGGAAATGTGAAGAGGGAAGGACATTTTATCAATGCCAGTAGAAGCAGAGTAGCTAAGATAAAAGAATAAGAGCTTAGCTACTCTGGTAGGAAGATGCTCGTAGCCGAAACGCCGTGTGACAACACCCGCACTTTTTGCCACCAGTACGGGCATCTTTTGGTAGCAAAATACCAAAAGATGCCGGAAAAAATCGCTCGTGTGACACGGCCTTAAGGTGTTTCTTAACCTTTTTACCACCACGCCCCCTTTATTAGTTTGTCTTTGTCATACTATGTCCCCCTTCACTTCATCAACCAAGATATTCAAAATAATTCTGAATCAGAAAGAAAAACTGAAAAAATGCGTGTTTTTAACTTTTATTGTGCACATAATGATTCATTGACACCTTGCATATGCCCAGCAGATTTAGTTAGATCACGTTTAAAGGCCGACGCATACCAGAAGCTATGCGCTTTAATAATAATGATAAAAATAACATTAATAATAGTAATAATAATAAAAAAAAAAACTTTTGCATAAAAGTCTAGGGAGGAAGTTAAACATCGCAAAGCGTCACCGCAGAGTTTGTCACCCATTCCTGCTTCTCTGTAGCGACGCTCACCCTCGCGCGCGAGTTTCATATGTTAAAGCGAAGGCCGAGCTTCAAGTTAAATACTTGAGTTTTTTCTTATTCTCTCTTGGCTCACGCCCCCCTAGGTAATTACCCACACACCCCAAGTTAAGTACCGCTGCTCTAGAATGATCAATCTAAGCCTATTTGGCATCATCCACCCCGTGTTTCCTGCATTATCGTAGCTCTGGCAGCCTAATCCTGCAACACTCCGCTACCTTAATCCTACTGTAACCCTTACAACCTATAGCATTGCCTTGAATATTTCTCGTCTCAAAGTATTCATGAACCTGTATCTCTTAATGTATCTGTTTATCACTTCAGAACACAACCACTGGGATGAACCAAATAGTCATAATGCAAGTAAACAAAACCAACGAGTTACTAATTTTTGCAACTCGTCTTGACACAATAATGTTTTATCACATTTCTATGACGTTATAGGCTTCATGGCCTCCCTTAATTACTAGCAGCCTAGTCTGTCACATGTGATCATATCCTGTTTATGTTTCCTTACCTTTGTTATAATAGGAGCAAAGGTGGCAACACACACTGACACAAGAACACATGTGCACTGACGGGATGCGTTTGTGAATATTTACTTGAAAAAAATATAAGGTAGTTATGATGCTACGTTGATGAATAAAAGCTTAAAATAAAATAAAGGAATGGAAAATACTTCATTTAATGTAATATGCCGAAATATGATCGAGTATTTACCGGAGAAATATGATCATGTATCTGCTATGAAAAAATGAATTACAGTGAGATACGGAGTAAAATCTTGATGTAGCAAAACTTATCATAATTTATGCAAATGAAAAATGCAAAGTATGATAGAATATAAGGAAGTTAGAATATGCCGATAATATTAGCAAATTCATCCTTCTCAACGGCGCGTCGTCTGCTTTTGTTACGTGTGTATCGTGTGTGTTCGTGAAACTTACTGAAAAACACTACCAGCACTGGAGGTACGTGGCTACAAGTGATATATAAGTAAGATAATATTACTGCGGCCCTATAGATAGTGTTCATAGAAGGGGATTAGGCTGTATTTCCAAACCACTGTATTTAATCACGGCCTCCTCCCACCTGTGTCTGTATTTTGTCACCTCGTCCTTGCCAATGTCCTTGTTCTGCTCCACTTCCTGGTCCTCATCCTTACTGTCCCTACCTTGTCATCCTTCCTTCTTATGTTAGAGTTTATATTAAGTTTGTCAAGTGTTATATTGAGTCGTGGTTAACCGTAAGGGATAAATAAGGCAAGGAGGATTTGCCTTTGCGGGTAGAAGTAACACATAGTTTAAGAACTTTTTTTTGGTTAAGATTCTTTATCGACCGGTATTACGTTTACTACCTAATGAAAAAGTAATTTTGGTTAAGATTCGTTTTATCGCCCCTGCCATATCTCGCTTACTACCTGATGAAAGACTATTCTTTTGTCATACACGTCTTCCACTACCCTTCAAACCTCTTGGCAAGATGTTACTTTGGTAAAAATCACGGACAAAATTATCTTATAAGAATAAATAGGCGCAACTCTGCCGTCGCCATCAGCGCAGTTAGAGACCGCGGGCCAAGCCCTCCCTCACGGACAGCAGCCGGGCTAGGTTAGGTTAAGGTTAAGGTTAAGGTTAGGTTTAGTTTAGTTTAAAATAAAGCGAAACTAAACCTACCCTTACCTTAACCTAACCTAGTCTGGCTGCTGTCCGTGAGAGAAGACTGGGAGAGGCGCCCGTCCCGCGGTCTAGACTGCGCTGATGGCGACGGCGGAGTTGCACCTTATTTGTTCTTATTAGATAGTTTTTGTCCGTGATTTTGACCAAAGTAACAGCTTTCCAAGAGGTTTGAAGGTTAGTAGAAGACGTGCATGACAAAAGTTTAGTCCTTTATAAGGTAATAAGCGAGATATGGCAGGGGCGATAAAACGAATCTTAACCGTAATCTTTTGTTTAACACGGGTAAAAATGGACGAGGACTGCGCGGTCATTTTCTGAGACACTGACTACTTTTTCCTTGCCTAAAATTAGTGTTTTTTCAGATGGAGGTTTTTTTATTTTCCTGAAACCCAATAAAACGTTTATTTTTATTTTTTATTTCCATAACCAAATCCTAAGGTCGTCGTTTCCATTGATAACAATGTATCTCCATCAGAAAAAGCACTAAAACTTGACCAGGAAATAATAGTTAGTGTCTCAGAAAGCAGAGAAGTGGCGGAATTGTACGAAAACAAGTGCGCCCCGCCCCGCATTTGTCAGCCCGCCAGCCGGCCGCCGAGTGGTCCGCCCTGCCCCTCCCAGCCGGGTGGATTATTAACCTAACCGAACCTAACTCAACCTTCTAGCAGGGGGGCTACGCCCCCCTCGACCCCACGGCGAGATTATTAACCTAACCGAACCTTTATCTTACCTCCTAAAGTGTTGGGGGGCCTCTGGAAGGGGAGGATGTGTCTGTATACATATTAGACAACTATATCATTTTTATAATATGTATATAAGTTTTGAAGGTTACGCGGTAGTGGATTAATACTGTACAGTATACTGAGCAAAAAATAATATAGAAAACGTAAGTGGTAACGGCTATAGCGACCGCGCAGTTCTCGTCCATTATAACCTTTTTTCATACAGAAATTGCTAGGTTAGGTTTCAGTTAGGTTAGGTTTAGGTTTGGTTAGGTTAGGTTTAGGTTACATTGAGGTAAGTTAGTTCAAGTTAGACTTTGGTTAGGTTTTCCTAAGTTAATAAGGTTGAATTATTGAGAAATCGTTCATGGCGTCGCCCTGGCCCTCCCAGCTGATTGCCTGGCAGCCACGGTGGCGCGCCTCACGGCCCACACTCATGTTGATAGGCACTTTTTTACAGGTTTCCAGTGAAAGCAAGTGTTTATTTTTGGTTTCCGGTTGTTAGTAATATCTTCACCGTATGCTGAAGCAGAAATTATAGGATTCCATAAGGTAGTAGACGAGATATGGCATGGTCGATATAACGAATCTTGACAAATTTTTTCCTTTTTTCTCGAAAACTAGAAATTTGCGACGGTAGTGCTATAGAGTAGACCCCCACTCATTTGACCTAAGAAACAAGAATATCACCTCCAAAAGGACTACGTCATTAGGGGCAAACGCTCCAATTATCTAGGTTTGGTTTCCGCATCCTCGTAATCATCAATCCTTATACCTATTTCATGGTATGGGTCTGAATATATGTAATTTGAATGGTAACATTAGGTCGTCCCATATTAGAAGAAAATATAACCGGCACTGTTGCTTTAGTTACAAACAGGTTACATTTATCAAAAGTAAAAAGTTTCCTTTCGTGAATAATGGAATGCGGAGAACCAAATTTTTTTCTTCTCACGGAAACTCAATTTTCTCACAAAGCAGCTTAGAATTTATACACATAACACAATTATCTCCCATTTTAGCACAACATTTTAATTGATATAGGAAGACAAAAACATATTATGCTCACATGTGCTATGACATTATTCTTATTGCTTTTATTATTATTGGGATGCAGTGTATAGTTAGTTTAGGCTACTAGGCTAAACTATAGTTCTCACCCTCACTACTTTTCACCCTTCTCACTACTTTTCCACCTTCCCTACTACTTTTCCACCTTCCCTACCACTTTTCCACCTTCCCTACCACTTTTCCACCTTCCCTACCACTTTTCCACCTTCCTACCACTTTTCCACCTTCCCTACCACTGTTCCACCTTCCCTACCACTGTTCCACCTTCCCTACCACTTTTCCACCTTCTCTACCACTTTTCCACCTTCCCTACCACTTTTCCACCTTCCCTACCACTTTTCCACCTTCCCTGCCACTTTTCCACCTTCCCTACCACTTTTCCACCTTCCCTACCACTTTTCCACCTTCCCTACCACTTTTCCACCTTCCCTACCACTTTTCCACCTTCCCTACCACTTTTCCACCTTCCCTACCACTTTTCCACCTTCCCTACCACTTTTCCACCTTCCCTGACCACTTTTCCCTCCTACCTTTCCGACTTCTACCACTTTTCCACCTTCCCTGCCACTTTTCCACCTTCCCTGCCACTTTTCCACCTTCCCTACCACTTTTCCACCTTCCCTACCACTTTTCCACTTTCCCTACCACTTTTCCACCTTCCCTACCACTTTTCCACTTTCCCTACCACTTTTCCACCTTCCCTACCACTTTGCCACCTTCCCTACCACTTTTCCACCTTCCCTACCACTTTTCCACCTTCCTCACTACTTTTCTACCTTCCTCACCACTTTTCCACCTTCCCTACCACTTTTCCACCTTCCCTACCACTTTTCCACCTTCCCTACCACTTGTCCACCTTCCCTACCACTTTTCACCTTCCCTACCACTTTTCCACCTTCCCTACCACTTTTCCACCTTCTCTACCACTTTTCTACCTTCCTCACTACTTTTCTACCTTTTTTTCTACTTTTTCACCTTTCTACAACTCAATATTTTCAAGAAAGGAGATTCAAAACACTTTCCAGCCTGAATTGGCCAATTATTTGATCTATTTCACGATTTGCTTAATTTTAATTGGTGATATTAAGCCTTTTTTTTTTTTTTTTTTGTCTTTTTCTGCCTCGGCCCATTCTTCCATAGACATGTAGTATGTAGAAAAAGGTAATGCAGTGTTTAATTCCACGCACTAACTAGGTATTTAGCTCTTTTAAGACTGTTAATGACCATTGATATCCTGCTTTGTGTCACCATAACTAGTACTCATATTGTTACTAATGTTTTGATTTTTCCTTCATACATAAGTAATCAGATGAAATGACATGGAGCTAGTGTGTTAGGAAGCCTTCAATATATTCAAGTAACCAACAAGATTATTAATCACATCTTTATTGATTAGTTTTGAGTCTGCGAGGCTGCGTTGCATAAATCCCTTGATCTTAGGTTAGAATCCTTGACGTGTTAAACCAAGAATGTAAAGAATCTGTACACACTTTCCGATCAACTTGTCAAGGATGCT
>JACEEZ010022710.1:252500-265000 GCA_016584305.1 Chionoecetes opilio
CATCGAGTTCTATACTCGTGTGGTACGTGTTCAGGCGTCTGTTGGTTGCAGGGTTGCTGTTTGGTATTTTTCATTACCAAATTAGGGTAAATTTGGTCGTGAAAAATCCATCTAGTAATGAATCACGTGATTTGGTATTGGACTTAAATTTGGTAATGAGAAGAACAAAATACTGTACAGAACAGAAAACACCCTTATTCATTTCCCCTTCAAAACTATTGTACTTGATGGGCTGAGTGAGCTAGGTAGTTGTGTCCCGCACTGAAAAGTGCATAATATACGGTCAGGGGTCAGGACAGGAACAGGACTTGTCAAGAACAAGTACGCGTCGCAGTCCCGTCCCCCGCATGTGCACCCGCCTGGCGGCCAGTTGGCTGAGGAGCTCTTGACTGTGAGTTTGTCACATGTCCAAGAGGAAAGCATCTTATGAATTCGGTCTTATGGACCCAACAGTACCACGCCGACCATTACTCCTTACTCTAATTATACTTTTTTTCTGACCGTGGGTACGAGACAAATGTATTAGACCTCAAAGGGTACGAGCACTACAAAAGGTTAAGAACTACTGACTTATAAACTTAAAAAAAGTATTATAGTAAACGGATAAGAAATAATAAGTAGACAACAATGGGCGGTAGCAGCAAAGAGAAAACAAACAACAACAATTTACGGACAACAATTATTTCTTACTCAATTCAGTTATTTACTTTTAATTAGTGCAAATCATTCTTCTTCAATTTCCGTATGTAATTATTATTGACTTACCTAACGCTGAGGTGAGGAGCTGCAGCGGCACCTCATTTCCCAGCGTGCAATTACTAGTGCTCTAATACTTCACGCCTGTTGGTAGCACTTAGGCACGCTACAAGTAAAGGCATAGAACAGCTGCTCAGGGTAGTGCTGGTGGTGGTATTATTATTATTGCTATTTTTATTATTATTATTATTGATATTATTATTATTATTATTATTGATATTATTATTATTATTATTGCTATTTTTATTATTATTATTATTGATATTATTATTATTATTATTATTGATATTATTATTATTATTATTGCTATTTTTATTATTATTATTATTGATATTATTATTATTATTATTATTGATATTATTATTATTATTGCTATTTTTATTATTATTATTATTATTATTATTATTGATATTATTATTATTATTGCTATTTATTTAGGCATAGAACAGCTGCTTATGGTAGTGGTGGTGGTGATATTATTATTATTATTATTGCTTTTTACTTTTTCCTGATCTTGATAATACTACTCTACCTACTCTTACTATTACCACTATTCTACTACTACTACTACTACTACTACTACTACTACTACTACTACTACTACTACTACTACTACTACTACTACTACTACTACTACTACTACTACTACTACTTCTACTACTACTTCTACTACTACTACTACTACTACTACTACTACTACTACTACTACTACTACTACTACTACTACTACTACTACTTCTACTACTACTTCTACTACTACTACTACTACTACTACTACTACTACTTTCTACTCTTCTACTACTACTACTACTACACTACTACTACTCTGCTACATAGAGAGAAGACGAGAGAGAGAGAGAGAGAGAGAGAGAGAAGAGGGAGAGAAGAGAGAGGAGAGAGAGAGAGAGAGAGAGAGAGAGAGAGACAGCAGGTGCATATGACCCGTGCACGCCAATCAATATTCAGGTGTTGTAGATGGCCCCGTGGATAGACATACCTGGCGGCCCCAAGCTATCGCCTTCTCCCGGTTGTCTACTTTTACACGTGTAGCGGCTCTGCAAGCGTGTGTGTTTAGTTTTCGGCTTTCATTTATTTGACCTACACTTTTTTTTTTTTTGCTGTTGTGGTTTGCTCCTTTCCTCTTCTGGTTTTTTCTGTTTGTGGTTTTTGCTCCTCTTCCTCTTCTGGTTTTTTTTGCTGTTTGTGGTTTTTGCTCCTCTTCCTCTTCTGGTTTTTTTTGCTGTTTGTGGTTTTTGCTCCTCTTCCTCTTCTTTTTTCCTTCATTTCCTTTTCTCCTATCTATTTTTTTTCCTGGTACCTGTCACTGTTGTCAACTCCGTGGTGTAGTGGCTAGCGCGCCTAGTTACTAATCCGCGGGCCCTGGTTCGAATCCAGGCCAGGGCAAGACGGTGGCAGCCCATCCGTTCCTTTCGGGATTGATAAATGGGTACCTGGGGAAACCTGGGGAAGGTAACTGTGGTAACTAACCCGGATGTCACATTAGCCCTGTGTCCCGGGGTAACGGTTTGTCACCCTCCACAGGCTCAAAGGCTAATGCGACGGAGATGAGCACCGAAGCCACGCGCAGCTTAGTGTATGCCCCTATCCTTACCTTACCTTACCTGTCACTGTTGCTGCTGTTTTTTTTCTTCGTCGTCCTCCTCCTCTTCCTCTTCCTCTTCTCTTCCTTTCCTCCTTTCCTTTTTTTACAGGTAGATTTTTTTTAGATATACGTCATTAGGAAGTAGAAAATGTAGATAGAGACATAAAGAGGGAAAGATGGATGAATGTGAGGAAAATTGAAGACGAGAGAGGAAAAGAGAAGAGAGAGAGAGAGAGAGAGAGAGAGGAAGATGGAGAGAGAGAGGAGAGAGAGAGGGGAGAGAGAGAGAGAGAGAGACCAGGTGGGTGAGGTAAGGGAGTGCCAAGGGAGCAAGCGAGGGTGCTTTGAAGAGGGGGTGGGGAAGGGAGGGGGGGGGGGTAAGGGTGAAGAGGATGAAGTAGCAGGATCGTCAGCCAGGTAAGCGAGTTTGACACACCTGTGATAAGCTGAAAGGCCAGGTGCTACAGTAGAGAGAGAGAGAGAGAGAGAGAGAGAGGGGAGAGAGGAGAGAGAGAGAGAGAGGAGAGAGAGATGGAGAGAGAGAGAGGAGATTTTGATATAGTAAAGCAGGATTCATATTATGTCCTTTTAACTATTCTCTTCTCTCTCTTCTCTCTCTCTCTCTCTCTCTCTCTCTCTCTCTCTCTCTCTCTCTCTCTCTCTCAATGTGAAAACAAACACTTATGCCAAAAATGGAAAACAGATTAAGTATTTGACGATTTCTTTTAACTCAACGATATTTCACACTTCTGAGAGAGAGAGAGAGAGAGAGAGAGAGAGAGAGAGAGAGAGAGAGAGAAGAGAGAGAGAGAGAGAGAGAGAGAGAGAGAGAGAGAGAAAGAGAGAGAGAGAGAAGTATGTGGAAGCAAATTCAGTGGTGGTGATGGTAGTGGTGATTCTGAGTGTTGTGAAAGAGGTGGTGATGATGATGATGATGATAAGCAATACTGGTGACCAAGATAGTTATAGTGATGGTTATGGAAGAAAATTTTAGTTGGAAAGCTATTTACTGATGTTAAGATAGTGGTAGAGGCATAGTGTGGTGGTAGTAGTAGTAGTAGTAGTAGTAGTAGTAGTAGTAGTATAGAAAAAAAAAAAAAAAAAATAGTAGTGTGGTATAATAGTATAGTGTGGTTGTATATATAGTTATAGTAGTGGTTGTTATGGTTGTGGTTATTGTGGTGGTGATGATGTGTGTGTGGTGGAGGAAGTGAATGTTATCAGCTTTTTAACCTAATCAGGGAGGAAGAGGGTTATCTGGTGCCCTCTGATCAATAGGCTTACTGTGGTGGTGTGTTGTTGTGGTGGAGGGGGGGAAGAAAGGGTGGAAGGGTGGACGGGTGGAGGGGTGGACTGAGGGGATGGAAGAGGAAGTGGAGGAGTTTTACAGTTTTGAAAAGTAGTAATTTATCTCTCGCTTTATCTATTTGTTTATCTATATGTATCTTCATTTATCTATCGTTTTGTATCTCAACTAGTATAGCAACATTGTAATAGTAATAATAATGATACTAGGAATGATAGGGATAATACAACTAACCACTAGTACACGCAAGGAAAAGATAAAGAGGAAGAAGAGCAGGAGGAAAGAGAAGGAAAGATACTCCTCAGTTTATTCAGATGAAGAGAGCAGCTTTTCCCTCTCACAGAAGACTCTTTTTTTTCTTCTTTTTTTCTCTCTCTCTCTGGCTTCGCTTTGCACATCACTGCGGAGAGAAACACTTGCATACTCAATTTACTCATACTACCGTCCTGCCAACTTTGCATCACAATTACTGGCTTCAATAATTAGTGCCGAGTGTGTATGTGTGTGTGTGTGTGTGTGTGGTAATTAGTGTGCGTTGGTGCATGTCTGATGTACGTAACAAGTCTCTCTCTTTCTCTCTTAGTTTCTCTTTCTCTCTCAGGTAAGAAATCATAATATTATATAGTAAAATTTATATCCTTTGCCTTTATAATGAAAAATTGAAGTCCTGAGAGAGAGAGAGAGAGAGAGGAGAGAGAGAGAGAGAGAGAGAGAGAGAGAGAGAGAGAGAGAGAGAGAGAGAGAGAGAGAGAGAGAGAGAGAGAGATCACAAAGGTCTCAATAGCCAGTGCATGACCAGGGTTTAAGGAGCATCATTTGTTTATCCAGGCTGTTGGGATGACCTGCTGCCTGACTGACGGACGGGGTGGCGAGGCAGCTCCTGTAGGGGGCTGGAGGGCCTGCCACGGGAGCCGGTGCGGGGAGAGGGCGTAAGGGTGTTATCATTGATGGATGCACGGCGGGCGATGGGTGGTGGTGATACGGCGATGAGAGAGAGAGAGAGAGAGAGAGAGAGAGAGAGAGAGAGAGAGAGAGAGAGAGAGAGAGAGGAGAGAGAGGAGAGAGAGAGAGAGAGAGAGAGAGAGAGAGAACACTTACTGCCTCAACTTATCTACCTTTTAAGCCATCTGTGTGATTAATTACTGATATAAATACATAAGAAATGAGAGAGATGCTTAGAAGTTAGTTATGAGTGACATGTAAGAAAGTAGATGGTTAGGAGGTGTGAAGATAGAGAGAGTTATATTATGTGAGTGAGAGCAAGAGAAATAGAAGGATGAGGGAGATGATGAGGGAGAGAATGAGGGAGAGAATGAGTCATGAGGAGGAGAGAGGAAGTGTAGAGGTGTGAGGTGGAGTAGGATAATATGGTAGGAAGAGAAGGAGGAGAACGTTTTTAGGCCGTAAGATACCATTGCAATATAGTTGTTATCCTCCCCCCTCATCTCTCTCTCTCTCTCTCTCTCTCTCTCTCTCTCTCTCTCTCTCTCTCTCTCTCTCTTTCTCTCTCTCGCTAACCTCTTTATAGGTGCAAGTTACTCTGCGCGCGGGCGGACCGATTGAATCCTTTATGGAGCAGTAAAACCTTTGGATGAGGAATGACGGAGCGTAACCTTGTGAACTATATACAAACCTCTTCTTTTACCTCCTCCTCCTCCTCCTCCTCCTCCTCCTCCTCCTCCTCCTCCTCCTCCTCCTATGCACCATCATTGTATCTTATTCCTCCTCATCTCCTCCTCCTCTTGTAGTGTTGAGTCCAAGTTTTATCACCCTAAGTAGTGTCGGATCCCCTTTCTGAGCAGGCCATGTAATTGTGTAGGATCGGAAACGACTCCATTGACGTCAGTAAAAGGGATTGTATAAACGCAGGAATGGAGCCAAATATAAGGGGTTTGAATCGACTTGAATGCTCAGGATTTCAACACGTATATAAAAGAGTGAAATATTGCGATACAAAAAGATAATAAAATAAAGTTAACCAAGTGATGATGATAATAATAGTGATAAGAATACGAAGAAAAGATTATGAATGGTAATGAATCAATGGAAATGTTTAGGATTTTAACACTAATATAAAAAAGTGAAATATTGCGATGCGAAAAAAAAGAAAGATATGATGAACCAAGTGATGATGATAATAATAGTGATAAGAATACGAAAAAAAATGATTATGAATGGTAATGAATCAATGGAAATGTTTAGGATTTTAACACTAATATAAAAAAAAAAGTGAAATATTGCGACGCGAAAAGATAAAAGATAGCATATACCAAAAGATGATGATAATAATAGTGATAAGAAAACGAAGAAAAACAAGATAAATGGTAATGAAAGGAATGATAATATCTGCAAATTAGATGATATATATTTTCTCGGGTTTATATAACATTTTTCACTCGGGTTTGTTTGCATTATAATAAGGGCGTTGGTTGTCTTAGGATCTTGTTAAACGCGATGCTGCTGCTCTCACCAACCTATAAAAGACGGAGGTAATTGGTGAAAATCTATAAAAACACCGCCTCGTGACGCTAAGTGATCTGAAGCGGAAAAGTTGTTGGCGTTGTTGGAAATTGGAAAACATGATTTGATTATTAGGTATTTCTTGTTTTTAAAGGTGAAACGAGAGAGAGAGAGAGAGAGAGAGAGAGAGAGAGAGAGAGAGAGAGAGAGAGAGAGAGAGAGAGAGAGAGAGAGAGAGAGAGAGAGAGAGAGAGAGACCCTGAAACACAGATAAATAAATAAAAATAATTAACTATACATAAAAACCAACAACAAAGACAACAAAAAATAACTGAAAACTCAAACAACTTACAACATAATAAAAAGTTTTCAATCACACACACACACACACACACACACACACACACACACACACACACACACACACACACACACACACACACACACACACACACACACACACACACACACACACACACACACACACACACACACACACACACAACAACAGGGAAACCAAAGATATGTAAGGAAGATATCGCATATAAATGTATAGAGAAAACTCATGTGTCCTAACTAGCCTGACAGGTCCTTAGCGGGGTGGTGGCGGCTCTTTAAAATGCGCAAGACACACTTCGGATCTCACAAAAAAGCGCAGACGGACCGTATAGGGTAGATATGAAGGCGGTGAATGTGGTAGATATATGAGGGTGTGTTTATCTATTTGTTGTGTGGCGAGTAAATGTGTGGAAAAGTGTGGGGTGTGTGGTGATTATGCGATACCCAACTCTCTCTCTCTCTCTCTCTCTCTCTCCTCTCTCTCTTCTCTCTCTCTCTCTCTCTCTCTTCTCTCTCTCTCTCTCTCTCTCTCTCTCTCTCTCTCTCTCTCTCTCTCTCTCTCTCTCTCTCTCTCTCTCTCTCTCTCTCTCTCTCTCTCTCTCTCTCTCTCTCTCTCTCTCTTTCTTGGAAGTAGAAATTATTGTACTCCTTATGATATTATTTTATTATATTATTATTATAATAATTATTTATTATCATTATTAAGATTAATATAGCTATTATTTTTTATAGTATTGTTACCATTATTCTTATTATTGCCATTACTATTCATATTTTCATTATTATTATCATCATCAATGACATATGGCAGGGTGGTCCAACTTCTTCCACGCCTTGGGCCACTTTGGCACTAAACTTATACGTGAGGGCCACTATTGTATATATATATATATATATATATATATATATATATATATATATATATATATATATTAAACTTAAGACCTTTACTGAAATTTTATAAATACATGAACTTGTAGTGATAGAAAGGTTGTAGGGCCCAGGCACAGCCTCCACCTAAAGAAACATAACCAATTGTTTTTAAAGACTGAAGTAATAGAGTGTGTAGTAATGCAGGAATAATGACAGTCATATTCTTACCTTATTATAGTCATATTCCTAACTTCTCATGGCAAGTTTGGGTCTTTTCTTTAACGTCTTTTTTTTTAACATAAAAAAGGACAGAATCTTCATGGGAAAAGTTGTCATTCTAGTAACATAGTATTATTTAATATACATAACATTGGAATCGCAGATACTTTCATGTTTTATATAGGGTAAATTAATATATTACTAGGAGTGCTCGCGGGCCACAACAAATCAACCCGCGGGCCCGTTGTTGGACCACCCTGATCTATGGTATTTTTTTTTAATATAGCAACTGTTATTATGCTACTACTAATAATGATAATTTACTACCTAGAGCATTACTAATTTTTCATCTCATTCTAATCAAGTCAAAGGAAATAGAGTTCAATACATTGGACATCATTTTCAACAATCGCATGATGGCGCAGCGACTGATAGCCATCGATCCGCAAATTTTCAAAGTGAGCAAGAATGTGGTTTTGTCGGCCGGTTGTCCAGTGACCGAAAGGGTGAAGGGGGGTAAGGGGGGTAAAAAGGGGGGAGGGGGCAGGAAAGAGCGTGACTCCAAGATTGTCCATTGTAAGATTCACAAAGATTCTCTCTCTCTCTCTCTCTCTCTCTCTCTCTCTCTCTCTCTCTCTCTCTCTCTCTCTCTCTCTCTCTCTCTCTCTTTCTTGGGCTCTTGGCGGCTCTTATCAAGTTTAAACTTAAGGTAATTTATTGATTGACACACAACACACACACACGCACACACATACCGTGCGATGGTCAGGTATACCGTGCGATGGTCAGGTTGATAACGTGATGGGCTCCCATTCTGTGGGTAGGCGGTTCGAATCCTCGCGCTCCCAGGGATTTTTCACTTGACAAATTCGGGCGGTTACTGTCCCCCTTGAGCAAGGGGATGGGTGTGTGTGTGTTGTGTGAGGTCCCAGCATTGCCGATCGGTAATAATGAGCTCTAAGCTCGCACTGAGAGGGTGAAAACTGGCGATCGCGAGCCAGCTCGCGTGGACAAGACCATGGGTGAATAACACACACACACACACACACACACCACACACACACACTTTTATTCTTCCCCCGACTTGAAGAAACTACGATAATATCAGAAAGGATTTGCGCAGATAATTTTTCTCATTCTTGTTCAAGTTCAATATTAATTTTCTGAAATGTTCCTCTTCATCGTTTCTTTCTCTTCTACATCATCATCATCATTAACCTTTCTTTGTTACATTCATTCCTTTGACCTCCATCATTATCTTTACTTCTCCACCCATCATCATTATTTCTTTCTCTTTCGCGCGTTTTTGTATATTTTCAACATTGCTCTGTACTTCCTTCCTGTCGCTATAATGATCGTTAACTACAGGTGAGACAGTAAGAGGCATTAGTTAAGGTTAATTTGATGGGTAAGATTATTGGATTAATATATATTGTGTACTTCTCCACCCAACATCATCATCTTTCTTTGTTACATTTATTCATTTTACCTCCATCATTATCTTTATCTTCTCCACCCTTCATTATCTCTATGTTACATTAATTCATTTTACCTCCATCATTATCTTTATTTCTCCACCCTTCATCATCTCTATGTTACATTAATTTATTTTACCTCCATCATTATCTTTATTTCTCCACCCTTCATCATCTCTATGTTACATTAATTCATTTTACCTCCATCATTATCTTTACTTCATCCACCTCATCCTCCTTATCTTCACCTTTATCCACATCCCTCATTTACCTTTATTTCTTACATTCATTATTTTTACCACCATCATTACCTCCACCTCATCCACCTCATCCTTCTTATCTTCACCCTCATACACGCCCCTCATATCAGTATCAGGTGGGGGGTTGTGGAGCCATCTGAGGGGGGGGGGGGGGGGGGGGGGCGGGGGTCAGCTGGTGCGTTTCCCACGGTGGGGCGATGGGCCTGGGAGGGTGGTTGGGGCCCCTGGGAGGATGACTGGGGCCCCTGGAAGTTATTAATTGTCAGGGGTCTGTGATTACCCCGTGTGATGTATGGACACGTGGGGGCATGTGGTATAGGGGGTGATTAGGGGGGGTGTGGTGGTGTTGGGGGTGGGGTGTGGGGGTAGTGGTGGTGGTGGGGTAGTAGTGGTGTGTTGGGGGTAGTGTGTTGGTGGTGTTGGGGTAGTGGTGGTGTTGGTGGTAGTGTGGTGTGTTGGGGGTAGTGGTGGTGGTGGGGGTGGTGGTGTGTTGGGAGTGTGGTGTGGTTGGTGGTGGTGGTGGTGGTGTGGGAGGTGGTTGTGGTGGTGTGGGGGGATTGTGTGGTGGTGGTGGGATGTGGTGGTGGTGTGGTGGTGTTTGGGGTGGTGGTGTTGTGGTGTTGGTGGGGTGGTGGTGTGGTGTTGGGGGTAGTGGGTGGGTGGTGGGTGGTGGTGGTTTGGGAGTAGTGTGGTGGTGGTGTTGGGATAGTAGTGGTGGTGCTGGGGGATAGGTGGTGGTGTTGGGGTGGTGGGGTGGTGGTGGGTGTAGTGTTGGTGGATAGTGGTGTGGTGTGGGGGGATGGTGTGTGGTGGTGGTGGGGGGATGGTGGTGGTGGTGGTGGGGTGGTGGTGGTGGTGGTGGGGGGTGGTGGTGGTGTGGTGTGGTGGGGATGGTGGTGGTGGGATGGGGGTTGGGGTGGTGGTGTGGGGATGTGTGGTGGTGGTGGGGGGATATGTGGTGGTGGTGTTGGGGGGATGGTGGTGGTGGTGGTGAGAATAATGTTTGGTTGGGGTTGAAGATAATGTGGATGATGTTATGTTTTTTTTTTCTCTCTCTCTTCTCTTGTCAATCTGTTCTTCTCTCTCTCTTTCTCTCTTCTCTCTCTCCTCTCTCTCTCTCTCTCTCTCTCTCTCCTCTCTCTCTCTCTCTCTCTCTCTCTCTCTCTCTCTCTCTCTCTCTCTCTCTCTCTCTCTCTCTCTCTCTCTCTCTCTCTCTCTCTCTCTCTCTTCGTCTCTCTTCTCTCTCTCTCTCTCACTCATATAATCCTCTTGTAGTTTTCCTTCTCATATAATATTCTTCACTCATCCTTTTAACTATCATCTTCTTCATACTATACAATATACACAAATATCTCCCTCCTCTTCCTCTTCCTTCTTCTTTCTTCTCCTTTTCTTTAACATTTATCTCTATTTTAAGCATTTACGTACTTTATTTTTTACTCTCAATTTTACATTCTTTTACATATACATTTTTACATCTCATTTAATCTGTTGTCTCATGTATACGTACGTTACAAACACATGCTAGCCTATTCTTCCTATTCCTCATAAGTAATTACAGAAACTGACCTCCTCCTCCTCCCTCCTCCTCCTCCTCTCCTCCTCCTCTCCCCTCCCTCCCCCCCTCCTCCCCCCCCTCCTCCTCCCCCTCCTTCTCCTCCTCTCTCTCCCTTCTCCTCCTCCTCTTCCTCCTCCTCCTCCTCCTCCTCCTCCTCCTCCTCCTCCTCCTCCTCCTTCTCCTCCTCCTCTTCTTCTTCCTCCTCCTTACATGCCGTCTCTTCCTGGCGCCCTCCGAGTTGACCTAAGCTTGATCGGACGTCTCTCCACTCAGATCGAATCCTTATGACTTTGAACTCTCTCTCTCTCTCTCTCCTCTCTCTCTCTCTCTCTCCTCTCTCTCTCACACACACGCACACACACGGAGATCTTATCAGGCTGTGCCCCTAATGACAATGATAACGGCGGATAAACACAGCAGGAACGTTACATGTACTGAGAGAGAGAGAGAGAAAAGAGAGAGAGAGAGAGAGAGAGAGAGAGAGAGAGAGAGAGAGAGAGAGAGAGACCTGCTGAACCTCACCGTCGCCTCCCATGCAGCACGCCCGGACACACACCACCTTTCCCACAATGCATCGCTCATATACCACAGTGCATCGCCTTCGTCAGGATAAAATAATAATAATAATAATAAAATTCACCTGAAGGCATACAATAAAAACAACAACGACATGACACACAGACATGAGGGAATGAGGTTAAGTACTACAGCAAATTAAAGATAATGAATAAAGAGAGAAAAGATCCGTTTATCCGCATCTTCTTTCCTCTGCTTTCTCATTGTCCCTTCTCTCCTCTTTCTCTGCTAATTCCTGCCTTCTTCTCTTCCTCCTCCTTCACTTGTCCCCTCTTTATCCTCCTCGTCCTTCCTTCCTTCCTTCCTTCCTTCCTTCCTTCCTTCCTTCCTTCCTCATATTCTATCCTGTTCCGTCTAGTAGAGTAAATGTGCAGGTCCGTGAACGATACTATAAGGGGAAGAAGAGGCGACGCGCGGCTCTAAATAATAGTGAGCAACATTTAGGAGCAGGGAGGGTCAGGTCTTCTCGTACGGCACGCGCCCCCGGGCCATCACGACCACGCCGCCACAAGACTGTCTTGCGCCGCGGCCACGCCCTCCACACGCTCCCCCCACGCCTGCCTCCTGCCTCCTCAGTCCTCACCCTCCTGAGTAGACGCATATTGCCTCCTGGACCTGCTGCCTTGTTCGCCTCTCCTCTACTCTTCCTACTTTTCTCTGCTTTTTTAATTGTCTCCTCTCTCTCTCTCTCTCTCTCTCTCTCTCTCTCTTCTCTCTCTCTCTCTCTCTCCTCTCCTCTTCTCTCTCCTTCTCCTTCTTCATCTCTCTCTTCTTCCTCTTCTTCCTGCTTTCCTCATTGTTTTTGCATTGTCTTCCTTTCTCTTTTCCTCTTGTTCTCCTCTCTTCTCTTCCTCTCCTCCTTTCTCTCTTTCTCTGTGCATGGTCTCCTCTCTTCTCCTTCGCTTCTTCCTTTTCCTCTGTTTTCGCATGGTCTCCTCTCTTCTCCTTCGCTTCCTCCTTTTCCTCTGTTTTCGCATGGTCTCTTCTCTCTTCTCTCTTCTCCTTTTCCTCTGTTTTCGCATGGTCTCCTCTCTCTTCTCCTTTTTTTCCATTTCCTCTGCTTTCTCATTGTCTA
>JACEEZ010022710.1:270000-272500 GCA_016584305.1 Chionoecetes opilio
TTCCCTACAGCTCCTTTTGGGCTCCTTCCCTACACCGACCCTCCACAGCTCCTTTGACTCCTTCCCCAAGCTCCTTTTTTTAAAACCTTCCCCACGTCCTTTGTCTCCTTCCCCAAAATCCTTTTACCCTTCCCTAGAGCTTCCTTTTTCTCCTTTCCCTAAGCTCCTTTTTACTTTTCCTACAGCTCCTTTTACTCCCCCCAAAACCCTTTTTACTCCTTCCCTACAGTCCTTTTTACTCCCCCCCCACAGCTCCTTTTTATCCTTCCCTACAGCTCCTTTTTTCTCCTTCCCTAGAGCTCCTTTTTACTCCTTCCCTAGAGCTCCTTTGTACTCCTTCCCTACAGCTCCTTTTTACTCCTTCCCTAGAGCTCCTTTTTACTCCTTCCCTAGAGCTCCTTTTTACTCCTTCCCTAGAGCTCCTTTTTACTCCTTCCCTAGAGCTCCTTTGTACTCCTTCCCTACAGCTCCTTTTTACTCCTTCCCTAGAGCTCCTTTGTACTCCTTCCCTAGAGCTCCTTTTTACTCCTTCCCTACAGCTCCTTTTTAATCCTTCCCTAGAGCTCCTTTTGACTCCTTCCCTAGAGCTCCTTTTTACTCCTTCCCTAGAGCTCCTTTTTACTCCTTCCCTACAGCTCCTTTTTACTCCTTCACTAGAGCTCCTTTTTACTCCTTCCCTAGAGCTCCTTTGTCTTTGTGTGTCCTCCTAACCCTCATCCCACTTTGCTACCCCTTCATACCCCTCTCCATCCCCCGCCCCCTCAAAGAGAACAAGAGGGTGTTGTGGTCCTCCAAGTAGTAGCTCGTAATGCTCTTGAGTCTCTTGTAGCAGCTGTGACCTCCTCCTCCTCCTTCACGATGTGTGTGTGTGTGTGTGTGTGTGTGTGTGTGTGTGTGTGTGTGTGTGTGTGTGTGTGTGTGTGTGTGTGTGTGTGTGTCCCTACCATAACCCTCCCTGCCATTGCTACTTATTGCAGTGTTTATATTGCCCACATGTATATATTATATTTTATTTGCTTTAATACTTAAGTTAATTTAAGTTAATAAATAAAAAAGATGAAAAATAAATAAAAAAAAGTCTATGTATGTATATTATGATGGGTTTTTTTTCCTGTGTGCCTTCAGGTGAAAATAAAATTATTATTATTATTATTATTATTATTATTATTATTATTATTATTATTATTATTATTATTATTATATTATGACACACCTATCTGTCACCCTTCCCCTGTAGTCCCACGCCCTTCAAGTATTACCCTGCCACTACCCTGTTCTTGGCACTCCCCCCCCCCCTAACCCATACCCCCTTTCTCCCCTCCCCCACCTGCACCTTCTCCAACCTGCACAACCCCTTTAACTAACCCCTCCGTGACCCTTCCCCTTTCCCCTTCCTCCCTTGGCCCTTCCCTCCTGCCGGGCCTCCCCTCACGGGCTGCGGGTCGTGGGAAGACCAGACGCCCCGATAAGGGCTTGAGGTGTTAATGGGGGCGTGAAGGAGTGGGCTGAGGGGTGCTAATGGTCGAGTGTGGACGCTGCGTTAAGGGGTTTGTAATGGCGCGCATGGGCTGGCTATTAGGCCATGATAATGAGAGAGAGAGAGAGAGAGAGAGAGAGAGAGAGAGAGAGAGAGAGAGAGAGAGAGAGAGAGAGAGAGAGAGAGAGAGAGAGAGAGAGAGAGAGAGAGAGAGAGTATCTGAACATTTACTACCTTTACTTATCTACTTATTAAACCATATGTCTACTTAATAACTGTTTAAATAAAAAAAAGGGGGGGGTTAAGATTTAGTTTTCATTTTTCGTAAGTATTTTTTTGTGTACATTCATTCATTGATAATTATAATTTTTTCTTCTATCTCTGTGTCTCTAACAAAAAGGAAGGAGGTAGAGAAAGAGCATTCCTCCTCCTCCTCCTCCTCCTCCTCTCCTCCTCCTCCTCCTCCTCCTCCTCCTCCTCCTCCTCCTCCTCCTCCTCCTCTCCTCCTCCCTCCTCCTCCTCCTCCTCCTCCTCCTCCTCCTCCCCCTCCCCCCCCACACACTCCTTAATCTTCCCATGCTTTATTTTACAACCTCTCCCCTCACCATATTTTTCCCCTCAACAATGAACTCCTTTTTCCACCGCCTCACACCTCCCCTCCCCCCTTTCCTCTCCCCTCGTTTCCCCTTGTATGGTAGTCTTGGAAGTCCATGGCGTGACATTTTTGAACAAGGGCGAGGTTGTGTGAGGGGAGGAAAGAAGGAAGATGAGGGGAGGGAGAGGAGAGGAGAAGGGGAGGAGGGAGGGAGGAGGGGAAAGAGGGTTACTCCACGCATGCCTTCGTCAGTAAGTTGAGGTGAGACGGACCCTCCTCCTCCTCTTCCTCTTCCTCTTCTTCCTCTTCCTCCTTCCTCCCATCATGTACAGGTGGTCAGAGTGTCACCTTACAAGAAAGTCCATCAGTTCTTTCTTCCTAATTTTCCTCTTCCTCTTCCTTCTCCTCCTCTTCATCTTTCTGCAACA
>JACEEZ010022710.1:277500-312500 GCA_016584305.1 Chionoecetes opilio
AAAGAAGAAGGAAAGTGATTGATTATTATTTATTATAGTGATTAGTGAATATTGTTGTGGTCGTTGTATATCAAGGAAATTTATGTTAGGTTACTCGCTCTCTTAACTTCCCTATATGATAATTAGTTAGAATTGAGGAAGGAGATTGAAAGAAGAAGGAAAGTGATTGATTTATTATCTTATTTATAGTGAGTCTAGTAAATATCTTCCGTCTGTTAGTATGAATATCAAGGAAATTTTAATACGTTAGGTTACTCGCGCTCTTAATTCCCTTATAATCAGTTGTACTTGAGGCAGGTTGAAAGAAGAAGGAAAGTGATTCATATATTATCTTATTTATAGTGAGTCTAGTAAATATCTGTCTGTAGGGTAGTATAAATATCAAGGAAATTTTAATACGTTAGGTTACTCGCTCTCTTAACTTCCCTTATAATCAGTTGTACTTGAGGAAGGTTGAAAGAAGAAGGAAAGTGATTGATTTATTACCTTATTTATAGTGAGTCTAGTAAATATCTTTGTGTCTGTTAGTATGAAAATCAAGGAAATATTAATACGTTAGGTTACTCGCTCTCTTAACTTCCCTAATAATCAGTTGTACTTGAGGAAGGTTGAATGAAGAAGGAAAGTGATTGATATATTATCTTATTTATAGTGAGTCTAATAAATATCTTTGTGTATGGTAGTATAAATATCAAGGAAATTTTAATACGTTAGGTTACTCGCTCTCTTACTTCCCTAATAATCAGTCATAATGAAGGAAGGTTGGGTAGGCTCGGGCTCAATGTTGAGTAGGTTGGTGCAGGTTGGTGCAGGTCTCGGCCTCGGTACAGTTCAGGTATATATAGTGAGCGATTTCTTGCGAGGTTCTTGTTTGTCTAAAAAAACCTATTGTAACAGGTTAAGAGGTATGCAGCTTATTGTCTGATGGTTAGCTTGTGGTTATTCTCTCTCTCTCTCTCTCTCTCTCTCTCTCTCTCTCTCTCCTCTCTCTCTCTCTCTCTCTTCTCTCTCTCTCTCTCTCTCTCTCTCTTATTCCTTTCTTCTCTCTCTCTTCTTCTGTCTCTCTTTCTCTCTCTTCTTCTCTTCTCTCTCTCTCTCTCTTCTCTCTCTCTTCTCTCCTCTCTTCTTCTTCTCTCTTTTTCCTCTCTTCTCCTCTCTCTCTCCTCTTCTCTTCTCTCTCTCTCTCATCTTTTCTCTCTCTCTCTCTCTCTCTCTCTCTCTCTCTCTCTCCTCTCTCTCTCTCTATCCTCTTTCTCCTCTCTCTCTTCTTCTGTCTCTCTCTCTCTCTCTCTCTCTCTCCTCTCTCTCTTCTCTCTCTCTCTCTCTCTCTCTCTCTCTCTCTCTCATCTCTCTCTCTTCTCTCTCTCCTCTCTCTCTTTCTCTCTCTCTCTCGAGACATAGGAATGCTCTCTCTCTCTCTCTTCTTCTCTCTCTCTCTCTCGAAGACAATAGGAATAGCCTGCAGGGTAAAGGAGAAGGAGGTATTATACGAAGGTGTAGGTAGAGGTGATGGTCGACAGCCTGCACATTAAACACGCTAGCCTGATTAGTTTTAGTGGTAGGCTGGTGGTAGGCTACTGGACAGGCCCCTTCTTGCCCTCAGGAGTACCCACCACCACCACCACCACCCCCTTCAGGTAAGATTGTATGGTAAAGGACGGTGTGGTATTGGTCAGGTCAGGTGAGACAAGGTTAAGTAAGGGGAAGTGAGGTTAGGCTAGGTCAGGTTAGGTAATGTAAAGCTAGGTTACGTTAGGTAAGATAATATTAGGGTAGGTTAGTTAGGTAAACATAGGTTAGGTTAATATAAGATAGGTTAGGTAAGGTTAGATAAGATAGGGCTAGGTAAGGTAAGGCTAGGTAAGGTTAGGTAAGGTAAGGCTAGGTAAGGTTATGTTAGGTAAGGCTAGGTAAAGTAAGGTAAGGCAAGATTAGGTTAGGTTAGGTAAGGTTAGGTTAGGTAAGGTTAGGCTAGGTTAGGTTAGGTAAAGTGGGGTTAGGTTAGGTTAGGTTAGGTAAAGTAGGGTTAGGTTAGGTTAGGAAAGGTAAGATAAGGTTAGGTTAGGTTAGGAAAGGTTAGGTTAGGTTAGTCAAGGGAAGTGGAGGCGGTAGGGCAAAGGGGCGGCGTGGTCTTGTCTTGTGTGTATGCTAGGTTAGGTTAGGAAAGGTTAGGTTAGGTTAGTCAAGGGAAGTGGAGGCGGTAGGGCAAAGGGGCGGCGTGGTCTTGTCTTGTGTGTATGCTTAGGTTAGGTTAGGAAAGGTTAGGTTAGGAAAGGTTAGGTTAGGTTAGGTTAGGAATGGTTAGGTTAGGTTAGGTTAGGTTAGTCAAGGGAAGTGGAGGCGGTAGGCCCAGAGGCGGCGTGCCCTTGTCTTTGTTATCTTAGGTTATCTTCCCGCAGTAATAAGCGCCGGAGGGAATGGGGTGACAGATTATTGGGGTAGCACCCCTCCACCCACCACCACACCCCCACACACACCACCCCCACACCACACCACACACCACACCACACACACACACCACCCACACACACCCACACCACCACCACACACACACCACACACACACACACACCACACAACACACACACACACACACACACACACACACACACACACACACTGTTAATTCCTCCCCATATACCTGGCCACCATTTAATTACAGGCTATGCACACCTTCTCGGAAATCACAACAGGGGAAAGCTGAAGAAATAGTAGTCAACCTGTAATACAAAGCCGAGAGAGAGACTTCCTCTTAGCCTTGCCGTAATAGTCATCAGGATACCGAGAGACGTGTGGGTGGTAATTTGATGATGCACAATTTCCGAATTTTTCTCTGTCTACCTTTAAGGACGTTGCGACACAGATCCTGATGGACGTTTACAAAGGATTGCAAAGGAGTTATAGTACACAGCAACAGATAGGCCCTGAGGTTGTTCGTTTTCGCTACTCTACACTAAGGAAAGGATGTAGTAAGAGAGAGAGAGAGAGAGAGAGAGAGAGAGAGAGAGAGAGAGAGAGAGAGAGAGAGAGAGAGAGAGAGAGAGAGGGAGATGATCCGTGTATTTAGCCGCTTCCTGTTACCTATGATTAACATTCTAAATCACTTAGTCCACACCAAACATTTTTCGGTCGTGTTGTAAACCTCACGTAACACATCCGGTGCCCTGTCATTCGTGTTCCTTCTTTATTCCAGGTAACTTTAGTACCCTCAGGTGTTGTGTGTGTGTGTGTGTGTGTGTGTGTGTGTGTGTGTGTGTGTGTGTGTGTGTGTGTGTGTGTGTGTGTGTATGTGTGTGGGTGTGTGTGTGTGTTTCTGTGCGTGTATGTGCAGGTGGGTGGTTGCGTTCATGTGCGTAATCAGTGTATTCCCATGTATGTGTAACTCACTTGGCGGCAATTTCCGTGTGTGTGTGTGTGTGTGTGTGTGTGTGTGTGTGTGTGTGTGTGTGTGGTCGGCGCGTCAGGTGTTAGAGTAGCGCGTCTCACCTGAGCACGGCTGAGCACCGACCGTGTTCCGCCGCAGGTAAATGAGCGATTATCTCAGGTAATGGCCGGCCAGACCCAGGTGAGAGGCGCCCCGGCAACCTCACACAGGCTCTTGCTATGCCTCCTCCTCCTCCTCCTCCTCCTCCTCCTCCTCCTCCTCCTCCTCTCCTCCTCCTCCCCCCCATCCCTTCCTCTCTCTCTTTTCCTCCCTTCTCACACTTCCTCTTAACTACCCACGTCATCTCTCTCACCTGTGATTCATCTCTCTCTCTTTTTTTCTCTCACTCTCTCTCTATCTCTCTCTGTCACTCTATCTATGTCTATTTCTATGTCTGTTTCTCTATTTCTCTCAGTCTCTCTCTCTCTTTGTTTTTCTCTCTTTCTTTCTTTCTCATTCTCTCAGTCTATTTCTCTGTCTATTTCTCTCACAGTCTATTTCTCTCTCTCTCTCTCTCTCTCTCTCCTCTCTCGTCTCTCTCTCTCTCATCTCTCCTCTCTCTCTCGTCTCTCTCTCTCTCTCTCTCCTCTCTCTCTCTCTCTCTCTCTCTCTCTCTCTCTCTCTCTCTCTCTCTCTCTCTCTCTCTCTCTCTCTCAAACACACCCACACCTTTCACCACCACCACCACCATCCCCCCACCCCCCATTCCCACTAGCAAGCCCCGGGCTGTACGGGTGAGGCTTGCTAATGGGTAATCAGTGGGGCGGGGTTCTTATACCTCGGGGGGGCCCCACCTAGGTAAAGCGGGTTTTTCCGGGCCCAAATTTTTGGGGAGGCCCTTTTTACCTATTTTCACCCTTTTTTTCCCGGTTTTTTGATGAGTGAGTTTAGTGAGTGAGTGAGTGAGTGAGTGAGTGAATAAGTGATTGACAGTAGGGATGTAGGTAAAAGCATGATTTCCGGGACCAAATTATCGGGAGGACCCATTTAGAAGGACCTTTTTATATTTTTTCTCCTTTTTTTAATTAATGAGTTTAGTGAGTGAGAAAGGGAATGAGAGAGTGATTTGACAGTAGGGATGTAGGCAAATACATGATTTCCAGGACCAATTTTCGGGAGGACCCATTTAGGAGGACCTTTTTTTCCCTTTTTTTATTAGTGAGTTTAGTGAATGAGGATGGGGGGAGTGGTGATAATGATTGCAGTAGGATTGGGAAAAGGGCATGTTTTCCCGGGGACCAAAATTTTATCGAAGCCCTTTAGAAGGATCTTTATATAATTTTTCCTCTATTTTTTTTCTTTTTAGTTGAGTGAGTTAGTGAGTAAAAAGGGAAAGGAGTGATTGAAGTGGGTGGGGTCTTTTTGGGGTTAAAGGGAATTTAGGGTTTTTTTTTTTTTTTTTTTAAAGTGAAGTTGAGTGAGTGAGTGAGTGAGTGAGTGAGTGAGTGAGTGAGTGAGTGAGGAGTGATTGACAGTAGGGGTGTAGGTAAAGGCTGGATTTCCGGGACACAATATTCGGAATCCATTTAGAACCATTTCTTATCTTTTTTTTTCTTTTGTTTTGATGAGTGAGTTTAACTAAGTGAGTGAGTGATTGACAGTAGGGATTATGTTGTTATCTAAGCCTAAGAGATGTGAGGGAAGCTGTGTTGTATCACCCCCCCCCACCCCCCCCACCACCACCACCACCACCACCCCAACCCCCAACAAAACATCACAATATCATACCAACATTTCCACCATCAAATCATACACCTCTTGACCTCACGTTATTCCCGCCCACTCCGCCTTTCACGCCCACACCCCCTCTCACGCCCCTCCCCTTCTCATGCCCCCCCCCCCCCTCTCACGCCCACACCCCCTCTCACGCCCACTCCCACACAACCTCCTGGGAATGTTTTTGAGCGGGCGAGGAGGGTGTGAAGGGGTGAGATATGACGGGCGTGCGGGCGTGCGGGCGTGCTGGGCTATACGAGACATAGGAACATGATGTATTTGTCACATTGCCGACTTTATGGCAATGGGAATGTTCTCAGGCTTTTATTTTCTTCTGTATTTCTCTCTTACTCTTTCTCTGTTTGTCTCTCTCTCTCTCTCTCTCTCTCTCCCCTTTTCTCTCTCCTTTTTTTCCCCTCACTCTCTTCTTCTCTCTCTCTCCTCCTCTCTCTCTCTTCTCCTCCTCCTCTCTCTCTCTTCTTGTATGTTTTTGAAAACAGCTGGAAAAGTTTCCCCTCACTCGCCACACCCACCCACGAAAGAGAAGAAGAGAGAAGAAGGGGAGAGAAAAGAGAGAAAGGAGAGGAGAGAGAGAGGAGGGAAAGAAGAGAGAAAGAGGAAGGAAAGAGGGAAAAAAAAGAAGAAAAAGGAGAGAGTAAAAGAAAACAAGCTGAAAATTTACACTCCCCCTGTATCCCCCTATCCCCCACACAACAACACACCCACACACCCCAAAGGCCCGGCAAACCCATAACACACAGTCACACCGACAGATTATGATAAAAGGGCTCTGTAGACCTACAGCCCCGCGATAGCAAGGCACGCCAATTAAGGACCGCTGAGAGGCCCCCACCGCTTACTTTAAAGAGATCCCGCCGACCACCGCCTTCACTTGTATGATGTAAGCACGGCCGCATTAGTACTGCACCCAGCGCTATATACATTAACATATACATTTACATACATACGCTTATACACACACATGCATATCGATAGATAGGTTAATATACGATGCTTATATATAATGGGGGTGTAAAGAAATTTGATTAAATTGTAATTTGTAGTAATTATGTAAATTTGGGGGGGGTGGTGGGCCCAGTGGTTTCTTATGGACGGGAAGTCGCTGTACCGAATTCGAATCCCGCCAAAATCTTTCAGTAAATGTCGAGTGGCCTAAGAACACCCACATGCTGCCCATTAACTCTATCTTAATTCGATTGTGAGTGCATCGGAGGGCACAGGGGGCCGCATGAGCATCTAATACCCCCGAGCCTCACGTTACTGGTGTTGTTAATTTGATTCATATTTTCCCCTGTTGCTTCTGTTACTATGATAATACTTCGGTTACCATTCATGTTACCAGGTTTTTGGTCCTGTTACTCTTGTTGATACTAGTCCTGTCCTCCCTCTTCATTACTACTCTTAAACAAACATACTTAAAATATGCTCTTATTTTACATACTTTTCATCAACTCTATAAAATACTCTATCTTACATAAAACTATAAAAATACTCATAAATTTTTACTCCCTTATCATACATACTCAAAAATACTTATCTTCATACTCTTATCAAAACTCATAAAATACTCTATACTTACATACTCTTATCATACATACTCTTATTTCGCAACGTTGCCGCTCATATGCATCTCTTTACTATCTACTTTACGTTTCTTGTGGCTTCTGGTACTATTACGAACTACTTTTCTGTTGTTTACATCTTAAAGAACTAACCAAGGGCAAAAAATAAAGAAAGAAATGAATAAAGGGCAAAAAAAGGCTATTACCATTATACACTTTGTTACTTTACGTTACTGTTGCCACTACGTCCATTACTTGGCATTACCGTTACTTTCTGTTCCTGTTACTGTTACCGTCATTTTGGGTATTAGGCTCCCTGTCACTCTTATTCCTCGTTCTTGTGTTACGGCCGTCACTTAGGGAAGGGCTTGAGGTGGACACAGGTGAACAGTAATTAAGAGGCCGCAGCTGATTAGATTATTGTAGGTAGCGTGACAGATGGGAAGGAACTGATGATGATGATAGTGATTGTTGTTTTCTACCGCTGCTGGTTTTCTTTACTGTATATATGGAGAGAGAGAGAGAGAGAGAGAGAGAGAGAGAGAGAGAGAGAGAGAGAGAGAGAGAGAGAGAGAGAGAGAGAGAGAGAGAGAGAGAGAGAGAGAGAGAGAGAGAGAGAGAGAGAGATGAACACATACTGCCTTAATGTAATACCTATTCAATTAGTTTATATAATTAGTAACTGTTTAGATTAAGAGAGAGAGAGAGAGATGAGAGAGAAGAGAGAGAGAGAGAGAGAGAGAGAGAGAGAGAGAGAGAGAGAGAGATGAGGAGAATTATGAAGGATGAAGAGAGACAAAAAAAATAGAGAGAATAAGGAGCAGAAGTTCACAGAGCTAAGATAAGAAATGAGGAAGAAGAACAGCCAGAGGAGAAGAGAAATCTGAAGGACAATCACAAGCCCGGCTAGCATCTACTCTTTCCACCTCAATCTGCTATCGAAAAAAACGACACGCCACCGCGATTGAAGTCGGCCAATTCCTCGAATGCTCACGGCCCTCCTACGGTGCATCTCCCTTATCGTATCGACCTCGCAAACGGGAAGAAGAGCCCACCGTAATAGTAGCGCGTCCTTACCCAATGTCCACCTCCAGCGCCCACCTATGATAAAAAATGATATGTAATGATAAGGTAATATAATGATGGTGAACTTTATTTTCACTGTCAAGGCATAAGGTAAATGGTCGGTGGTAAGGTGGGGTGCTGTAGTGAGCTGGTGGTGGTCGGTTGTGAGTGTGTGTGGTGGTGGTGGTGGTGGTGGTGGGGGGTGGTGGTGTGTGAGGGGTGGTGGTGGTGGTGTGGTGGTGGTAGTGGTGGTGATGGTGATGGTGGTGTGGTGGTGTGTGGTGGTGGTGGTGGTGATGGTGGTGGTGTGTGGTGGTGGTGATGGTGGTGGTGATGGTGGTGGTGGTGATGTGGTGTGGTGGTGGTGGTGGTGGTGGTGGTGGTGGTGGTGATGGTGGTGGTGGTAGTGGTGGTGGTGGTGATGGTGGTGGGGGTGGTGGTGGTGATGGTGGTGGTGGTGGTGGTGGTGTGGTGTGGTGGTGATGATGGTGGTGGTGATGGTGGTGGTGGTGATAGTGGTGGTGGTGGAGGTGGTGGTGGTGGCGGTGGTGGTGGTGGTCAAGGGCGTGGGTCAAGAACAGTCTTCGTTATCACCTCCTCTTCAATCATCAATCAATCATTGACTGCTGTGCGGAGTTTGATTTTTCTTGTTTTCGTGTTTTTTTCTTGTATTTTCTATATTTCTTGCCTATAATTTTTTTTGTTTTTTCTTGTTATAATGTTTTGTTTTTGTTGATGTGTGTTGCGCTTTTTTTTCCTTGTGTGTTTTCTATTTGTCTTGTTTCTCCTCATTTGATTGTAGAGTTTTTCTTTTCGATTGACTTAGTTTTATTTTTACATGTACCCATCTTCATCCTCTCCTTTTCCTTCTACTTATCAATACCCACATCCACCCATCCATCCACCCACTCATCCACCCATCCACATATCCACCCACATCTACCCACACACCCACACATCCACCCATTCATCCTCCCACCCATCCACCCACACATCCAACCACCCATCAACCCACACATCCACCTACCCACACATCCACCCACACATCCACCCATTCATCCTCCCACACATCCACCCACACATTTACCCACCCACACATCTACCCATCCACCCATCAACCCACACATCCACCTACCCACACATCCACCACCCATCTATCCACCCATCCACCCACAAATTAACCTATCCATCCACCCACACATCCACCCATGCATCCACCTGCTCATACCACCTTCACCTGTAGCCTTGACAGAAAGAGAGAGGGAGAGAGAGAGAGAGAGAGAGAGAGAGAGAGAGAGAGAGAGAGAGAGAGAGAGAGAGAGAGAGAGTGAATCAATGTCATATCTTTAACTGTGATAAAAAGAACCGACAAACAGATAACACGGCAAGGAGAAACCGGGTAAAAGAGGAGGAGGAGGAAGATTTTCATTTTTTTTCTATTTTTGAAAGGTCGGCGAATCAAAGAGTTGATTGTAAGCCTCGTCATCCTACCAATCTAGGCGGCACCTTTTTGGCACTCAGAGCAATTAGTAAACAGTGCCACCTTCCTGCCGCCAGGTGTTAAGGGCTGATAAGCGTTACCCTCCTCCTCCTCCTCCTCCACTAGGCAGGTAATTTGAGCGATAATCCACATGTCTTCCGGCTGAGTCACAGGTGCACTCTCTCTCTTCTCTCTCTCTCTCTCTCTCTCTCTCTCTCTCTCTCTCTCTCTCTTCTCTCTCTCTCTCTCTCTCGCTCTTCTCTTTCATCTCTCTCTTCTTCTCTCTCTCTTCTCTGCTAGGACTTACGATAGTGTTTTAGTACCTGTTGCGTAGGAACGGATGTGTGTGTTGTGTGTTGTGTGTGTGTGTGTGTGTGTGTGTGTGTGTGTGTGTGTGTGTGTGTGTGTGTGTGTGTGTGTGTGTGTGTGTGTGTGTGTGTGTGTAAATAGTAGTGTTAGATTAGGAAGGCATGTGAGTAAGATAGATAGGAGTGGAAATATTAGTATGGTAAGGGATAGTTTGTGATTGCAGGAAGTGTAATGGGTGAAGGTTGAATTGATACGCGTATGTTCCGTGTTCTATGGTTTGTGTATTGTTCGTGTGGTCGTGTGTGTCTGTTTGTCTCTGTGTGTTGTTTTTGTTTCTTTCTGTCTGTTGTTGTGTTTTCTGTGTGTATTGTGTGGTGTGTGTGTGTCTGTGTGTCTGTGTGTGTCTGTGTGTGTGTGTGTGTGTGTGTGTGTGTGTCATGTGTGTGTGTGTGTGGTGTGTGTGTGTGTGCTGTGTGTGTGTGTGTGTGTCTGTGTTGTGTGTGTGTGTCTGTGTGTGTGTGTGTGTGTGTGTTGTCTGTGTGTGTCTGTGTGTGTGTGTGTGTGTTGTGTGTTGATGTGGGCTATGTGTGTGTGTGTGTGTGGTTGTGTGTGTCTAAGGGTATGTGTGTGCGAGTCTGGTGTCGGTGTGTGAAGAGGATGTGTGTCTGTGTGTGTGTGTGTGTGTCTGTCTGTGTGTCTGTCTGTGTGTGTGTGGTGTGTGTGTGTGTGTGTGTGTGTGTGTGTGTTGTGTGTGTGTGTGTGTGTGTGTGTGTGTGTGTGTGTGTGTGTGTGTGTTTCCCAGAGACCGACATTGGTGTTGATACAATGACCATGAACACACACACACACACACACACACCACACACACACACACACACACACACACACACACCAACACACACAACACAACCACACACCACACACACACAGCACAGACACAAACCACACACAACACAGCACAACCAACAGACCCACCACACACCACACACACACACACACACACACACACACACACACACACACAACCACACACACACACACACACACAGGTAATGGTGAGCCGCACCGTCAAACACACACACCGAATCCTCCTCACTCTTCACGCCCCTGTTAAGGACGTGGGCGGCCCAGGGGCGGGGCGGCACACCTCTGTTTGGCCACCTTCCAAAATATGGCCTCCTCCCCCCCCCCCCCCCCCCCCCATCCCCTATCCCCTAACCCTGCCCTTTCCTCCCCAACCCCTACCCCTTCCCCACCCATCCCCATCCCTCCCCTACCCTCCCCCACCCTCCCCACCCATCCCCTACCCTCCCCCACTGCCCTTCCTCCCCAACCCTGCCCCTTCCTCCCCAACCCCACCCCTTCCCCACCCATCCCCTACCCCTAACCTCCCCCCTTCTCTCTTCCCTTGTCTTAACTTCCCCTTACAGTTCAGTCGTCCATATTTCGTCTTCTTTACACTCGTCATTTCATAATACTCTTTACTCATTAGTTAATTAAGTCCGTCCACTTTCCTTACTTCCTTTTTGTAATTGCCTTTTCTTTTTACACTCTTCATTTCCTTTTCGTTTTTCCTCATGAGTTTGTTGTTTTCATTTTCCTTTATTCATGTTTTTCATTTCCTTTTCTATTTTTTTCTCATTAGTTTGCTCTTTACACTTTCTTTTTTATATTTACACTTATTTTTTTGTCATTAGTTTCATCTTTACACTTTCCTTTTTATATCTACACTTATTTTTTTGTCATTAGTTTGCTCTTTACACTTTCTTTTTTATATCTACACTTCTTTTTTTCTCGTTAGTTTGCTCGTTAGTTTGCTCTTTACACTTTCCTTTTTATATCTACACTTATTTTTTCTCATTAGTTTCATCTTTACACTTTCCTTTTTATATATCTACACACTTTATTCATGTTTTTCATTTCCTTTTCTATTTTTTTCTCATTAGTTTGCTCTTTACACTTTCTTTTTTATATCTACACTTCTTTTTTTCTCGTTAGTTTGCTCTTTACACTTTCCTTTTTATATATACACTTCTTTTTTTCTCGTTAGTTTGCTCGTTAGTTTGCTCTTTACACTTTCCTTTTTATATCTACACTTATTTTTTCTCATTAGTTTCATCTTTACACTTTCCTTTTTATATATCTACACTTATTTTTTTCTCATTAGTTTCATCTTTACACTTTCATTTTTAGATTTACACTTTTTTTTCTCATTAGTTTCATCTTTACACTTTCCTCTTTATATCTACACTTATTTTTTTCTCATAAGTTTCATCTTTACACTTTCTTTTTTATATCTACACTTCTTTTTTTCTCATAAGTTTGCTCTTTACACTTTCTTTTTTATATTTACACTTATTTTTTTCTCATTAGTTTGCTCTTTACACTTTCCTTTTTATATTTACACTTATTTTTTTCTCGTTAGTTTGCTCTTTACACTTTCTTTTTTATATCTACACTTCTTTTTTTCTCATTAGTTTGCTCTTTACACTTTCCTTTTTATATCTACACTTATTTTTTTCTCATTAGTTTGCTCTTTACACTTTCATTTTTATATTTACACTTATTTTTTTCTCATTAGTTTGCTCTTTACACTTTCCTTTTTATATTTACACCTACTTTTTTTCTCATTAGTTTCATCTTTACACTTTCCTTTCTTCTCTTTTTCCTTTCCTTCTTTTTCTGATTAGTTTCCTCTCTACACTCTCCTTTATTTTTTTTTGTTTTTTTTCTATTTTTCATTTCCTCTTCTTTTTTCTCATGATTGGCCTCTTTATATTTTCTTTTATCCTTGTTTTTTTCTCCTTTCTTTCTTTGTTCCTACTCGTTATCCATCATTCAGGTGTCTCTTGTTCTTGCACTTCTTTCTATTTCCTCATCTTTCGTTCCCTTCCCTCCTTTCCTCATGTTTATCTTTTCATCTTGCGCTACTTTCTTTTCTCTCTCTTCCTCTCATTATTCGCCTCCCCTCCTCCTCCTCCTCCTCCTCCTCCTCCTCCTCCTCCTCCTCCTCCTCCTCCTCCTCCCTTCCGCACTGCCTTACTTATTTTGTCTTTTGCATCTTTTCTTTTATCTTCCTTAATTATTTCCTTTTTATTCTACAAACATCCATTTTTTCTATTTGTTGTCTTATTCATATAAACTGTGTGTGTGTGTGTGTGTGTGTGTGTGTGTGTGTGTCTGTGTGTGTGTGTGTGTGTGTGTGTGTTGTGTGTGTGTATGTGTGTGTGTTGTGTGTGTGTGTGTGTGTGATAGTTTATCTTTGAAGGCCACTTAATCTCATTGATTTAATTATATTTTTTATCACTCCACTTTAGTTCCTTACACCACACACACACACACAGACCAGACACAGACACAGACACAGACACACACACACACACACCAGACACACACACACACACACACACACACACACACACACACACACACACAGACACAGACACATACACACACACACACACACACACACACACACACACAACACACACACACAGACAGACAGACAGACAACAGACGACAGACAGACACACACACACACACCCCACACACACACACACACACACACACAACACACACACACACACACACACACACACACACACACATTATTTGGTCATAAAGTCTATTTCCTTGACCACCTCTGATTGCTTCTTCCCTCCCACCATCCCTCACTCCTTCCCTCTCTCTTCTTCTTCCTTCCTTCTCCTTCCCTCCTTCCCTCCCTCCTCCTTCTCTCCTTCCTTCCCTCCTTCCCTCCACCATTCTCCCTCCTTCCCTCCCACCATCCCTCACTCCTTCCTCCTTCCTCCTTCCCTCCTCCCTTCCTCCCCTTCCTTCCTCCTCCTTCTTCCCTCCACCATTCTCCCTCCTTCCCCTCCCTACCTTCCCTCCACCTTCTCCCTCCTTCCCTCCACCATCCTCCCCTTTTCCCTCCCCATTCCCTCACTCCTTCCCTCCCCCTCCTCCTCCTTCCCCTCCTCTCCTTCCCTCCTCCCTCCTCCCCTCCTCTTCCTCCCTCCTTCTTCCCTCCCACCATCCCTCACTCTTTCCCTCCACCATACTCCTTCCTTCCCTCCCTCCTACCCTCACTCCTTCCCTCCTCCTTCCCACCACCCCCTCACTCCTTCCCTCCTTCCTTCCCTCCATCTGACCGCGCTGGAATGCCTCACACCTGGAATTCAAAAGGAGACATTTACAACACCTTCGCTAATTGCCTTCTGGACCTGCTAACAGCTTCTTAGGAGGAAATCTCTCACCTCTGTTACCTGCCGGGCATAGAACAGTTACTCTCCCTCGTTTCTCTACCTCCATGCCTCATGATATATTAGTCTCCTTTAACCCCTTCACACCCAGATCTTACCTTTACTATAAAGAAAATGGTCTGTTGTTAGCCATAGAAATACAAAAAGTAGCTTAATATACCAAATTAGTTTATTTTTTTTATTTTTTCACATTTGTGCCTATAGCGCCTGTAGGCAGTGGTGACCCAGGGCTCGGATGTTAGGCTCCGGAGGTTCACTTGAGGGCTCTGATGGTTGGTCCTCGCCTGTGGTGGCGCAGGCAGGATTCTTATAGTGACGCCTGTGATTAGAGGCTCATGCCGCCCCCCTGTGTCCTCTGATGCAATCGCAATCGAAAGTAGAGTTGATGGGCAGGGCATGTGGGTGTTCTTAGGCCACTCGACGGTGCAGAAAGGTTTTGGGTTTCTTTGGGGATCGAACTCGGGTCACCGAGAACGCCAGTCGGAGACGCTAACCACTCCGCTACCGCCTCCCCCGTGGGGGAGGCTTAGTGTTAGTGGACAAGGCTACTAAACAGGTCATATCTATAGAATGTTACTTATATTCATTAAAATCTCCTCTCCCTCTTTTCTATACCTCCATTCCTCATGATATATTATTCTCCTTTAATTCCCGCTTCTCTCCTTCTATTCCTTCTCCTTTTCCTTCCCTATCTCTATTCCTTCTCCTTTTCCTCCTCTCCCTCCATTCCTTCTCCCTTTCCTCCTCTTCTGTAGTTTTGTGTACCGAATTTCTCCTACACTTTTCTTTTTCTATGCAAAGTCGTGTCGTTTTTCCATTTTTTTTTTGCCTTGTTGGTTCTTTACCGTCTATTTCATTCATCTGTTCTTTGAGTTTTATCCCAAGTTATTTCTTACTTCTATTTGTCTGGTTTCATTTTTGGTTCCCTTTTTTTCCCCCCCCGCTGTTCTTCTTTGCTTTTGATCCGTCTAAGTCTACACATTTTTCTTCTCTGCTTTTGATCCGTCTAAGTCTACACATTTTTCTTCTCTGCTTTTGATCCGTCTAAGTCTACACATTTTTCTTCTCTGCTTTTGATCCGTCTAAGTCTACACATTTTTCTTCTTTGCTTTTGATCCGTCTAAGTCTACACATTTTTCTTCTTTGCTTTTGATCCGTCTAAGTCTACACATTTTTCTTCTCTGCTTTTGATCCGTCTAAGTCTACAAATTTTTCTTCTTTGCTTTTGATCCGTCTAAGTCTACACATTTTTCTTCTTTGCTTTTGATCCGTCTAAGTATACAAATTTTTCCGACTCGCTGTATTCTGATATGATAAAAAGATTTGGGTGGAATACCGTCTTAATTAAAGGTATGCGATGTTTAGCCTCTGCCAGCGAGTCTTACATTATTAACCCCTTGAGACCCAGAACGTAATTTCCATTGTAATTTGGGTACCATTAGACGATTTTTAGTGAATATAAACAATATTTTATAGATATGACCTGTTTAGTATCCTTGTCCACTAACTAATTAGGTATATTCAGTCACTTCGTAATTTTTTGGCTAGAAACAGACGATTTTATATAGCAAAGGAAAGATCTGGGCGTGAAGGGGTTAAGATAAACTAAATCTCTATAATATGATGGTATAATAAAAATAAGGAAAGGATAAGGTGAGGAATTACAGGTAAATCATGAATGACTTAGAGAAACAGATTAGGCGACAACATAAACTTAGAGAAACAGATTAGGCGACAACATAAACTTAGAGAAACAGATTAGGCGACAACATAAACTTAGAGAAACAGATTAGGCGACAACATAAACTTAGAGAAACAGATTAGGCGATAACATAAACTTAGAGAAACAGATTAGGCGACAACATAAATCCTTGCGGGGTGACAACTGGTATTAGATTTAGGAAAAAAGTGACCATTGACCACGTCTATAGATCGGCCAGAGAGGGACCGTGTAATAGAAGTGCAGTCATAAAAAATAAGTAGGAAGATAGACTTGAGAACTGATATATTATGTGTAATACCTAAATGTTTTGAAAGTATTTGCTCGTGTCTAAGGCAGTGTGTTGATTTGAGCTGGAAAATATTTGCGGTTTGTGTATGATTATAGTGTATTTTTTTAACAAGGCAAAAAATCCTGCCCCCTTGCTGCTTCCTGACTGATATTTGATGCCAGGAGAAGGGAATACTACAGTTCTTCTTAATTTCAGCTGTATTTTATCATAGTTAACCATATTATCAGGTAAACATAGGCATCATTTTAAGCATGAGACCTTAAGATAGAATGGAATTTTTGCCTTGTTAAAAAAAATAGACTGTAGTAATCTTATTATTAATGATGGTGTCACAGGCTTCAAGAGAGTATAAATGTTAACTATAGAAATGTAATTCTAAACAATGTAAATAATTGTTTTTCTAGAGGGAGAGATGACAAGGATTGGAGTAATGATTTGTTGAAACAGGTGTGAAGGATTGGTGTAATATATATGTAGGAACAGGTGTAAAGGATTGGTGTAATATATATGTAGGAACAGGTGTAAAGGATTGGTGTAATATATATGTTGGAACAGGTGTAAAGGATTGGTGTAATATATATGTAGGAACAGGTGTAAAGGATTGGTGTAATATATATGTAGGAACAGGTGTAAAGGATTGGTGTAATATATATGTTGGAACAGGTGTAAAGGATTGGTGTAATATATATGTTGGAACAGGTGTAAGGGATTGGTGTAATATATATGTAGGAACAGGTGTAAAGGATTGGTGTAATATATGTGTTGGAACAGGTGTAAAGGATTGGGGTAATATATTTGTTGGAACAGGTGTAAAGGATTGGTGTAATATATGTGTTGGAACAGGTGTAAAGGATTGGGGTAATATATGTGTTGGAACAGGTGTGAAGGATTGGTGTAATATATATGTTGGAACAGGTGTGAAGGATTGGTGTAATATATATGTTGGAACAGGTGTAAAGGATTGGTGTAATATATTTGTTGGAACAGGTGTGAAGGATTGGTGTAATATATATGTAGGAACAGGTGTAAAGGATTGGTGTAATATATATGTAGGAACAGGTGTAAAAGATTAGTGTAATATATATGTTGGAACAGGTGTGAAGGATTGGTGTAATATATATGCAGGAACAGGTGTAAAAGATTAGTGTAATATATATGTTGGAACAGGTGTAAAGGATTGGTGTAATATATATGTAGGAACAGGTGTAAAGCATTAGTGTAATATATTTTTTTGAACAGTGGTAAGAATTGAGGTTGTAATGATTGAATAGGACAGTTGTAAAGGGTTAACCGAGTCATCAGTTCCAGGGGCAGGTGTAAAAGTGATCCTTGCAGCACTGTGTTGGTGTTGGTGTAGTGAAATGGTAGGGTGTATCAGGCGTCGTGTAAACATTGTTGCGGGAACAGATGATATGACGTAGTAGGTATTCTTAGTCTTCCGAAGGTCAAGGCTAGGGAGGTCTTCACATTTTTTTTTTTTTTTTTACATCTGTGCCTATATATAGCGCGTGTAGGCAGTGACCTCCAGGGGTGGGATGGTAGGCCCTGGAGGTTCATTTGAGGGCTGTGATGGTTGGCCCTCGCCCGTGGTGGCGCAGGCAGGATTTGTATAGTGAGGCCTGTGATTAGAGGCTCATGCCGCTCCCCTGTGTCCTCTGATGCACTCGCAATCGAAGGTAGAGTTATGGGCACCATGTGGGTGTTCTTAAGCCCGGTTCCCACCTTCCCGTTTGTACGGCCGCCATACAACAACAAAGACGTCACAATGACGTCACAACAAAGTCTACCGCACCGCCGTACCGCTGTACGGCCGCCGTACAAAGTTACATTCAAGTCATCTCTCCCGCTCGGCGGTGTCCGCTCGAGGGGAGTTGCCAACTGTGCCCTGTTACCACAAATACCACTCAAGCGGTGATGATGGTGACGTCATTGTTGAGCGGTGTTGTTGTAAGACGGCCGTACAAGCGGGCTGATGGGAACCGGCCATTTAGGCCACTCGACGGTGCAGAAAAAATTTAAGTGGATTTTGGTTCTCATCGGGGATCGAACTCGGATCACCAAGAACGCCACTCGGAGACGCTAACCACTCTGCTACTGTCTCCCTTAATATATACCTAATACATTAATTAGGAACACATTATAACAAACATGAGTTTTTAATTTTTTTTATTCAACATCAACTTTTTGTTGGAACACACCCACCCCGTGAGAGCCATCGCTACTGGAGGTCTGCCGCTTCCTGGAGGGAGAAGGGCCTCCCCCCCTCCGCCCAGCCGCCCCCCGGAGTGTGCAATGCTACTGGTTGTGCGGGGGATCGGGGCGGGGCCGAGGGCGGGCGGGGCGGCTGATTGGCCCGACCCGTGGGAACCCGAGCCTGGTGGTGATGGTGGTGGTGGCGGTGGTGATGGTGGTGGTCACGCGGGATGCTGTGCCCTGCCTGCCTATTCCATTTTGTGTTCCCGCGCCCAGGTAACCCTTACGCCCTCCTACTTAAGGGTGACATAAGGCATCGTAGCTGCTAGGCGCACAAGTAACACAGTTTTTTTTATTGTTTTATTTATTTGTTTATTGTAGGGGCTGACAACTTGCTATCGGGATTTTTCTTTTCTTTTTGCCCTCAGCCAGTCCCTTGATTAAGAGGTAAAAAAATGGTTTGGGTGGGTAAAATATGATACAGGTGTAATTTTTTAAAACTATTATAGAAACGATAGTGGTAGAAAGTAATCCCACAGGCAGCATCGTTTGTCCCAGTAGGGCTGTTGCTGTTTGTTCTGCCTTTGTGTTCTTTTTCTTTATAATCCTCCTTCTCTCCTCACTTCCTCCTCCTCCTCCTTGGCGTTGAGGAGTTGAAGGCTCCTCAACTTTGCTATTCTTTGACCTCTAACACGTAGAAACTATAGTGGTAGAAAGTAGTCACACAGGCAACTCGTTTGGACCAGTAGGGGTGTTGCTGTCTGTTCTTCCTTTGTATTCCTTTGTATTCCTCTTGCGGTGAGTGTGCCTGGCCCAAACCCGGTTCCCATGGCGGCGGCGGGGGTTGCGGTGATATTAACAAGATAACCCTTAATGGCCGCCTGGGGGTCCCATAAACCCCAGGGAAACCCACACGAAGAGCCTACCTTTACCTGGGGGGAGGGGGGTCGACGTGGGAGGCGGTGCATGAGGGGGGGGAAAGAGGGGGGAGAGGGGGCCAAGGTTATGGGGGGCGTATCCCAATTTGACGTCGTGGATGATGGTTGTGTTGTGGATAATTATAGACTGTGTGTGTGTGTGTGTGTGTGTGTGTGTGTGTGTATGTGTGTGTGTGTGTATGTGTGTGTGTCTGCTCCCACGGGCTATATCCGCACGGTCATGTCTATCTTCTTTGATGGATGTATAGATAGATGTGTGTGTGTGTGTGTGTGTGTGTGTGTGTGTGTGTGTGTGTGTGTGTGTGTGTGTGTGTGTGTGTGTGTGTGTGTGTGTGTGGGCGGGTGAGAAGGAGGAGAAGAAAGGAAATATCTATGGGTTAAGTGTAGTATAGGCTTGAATCTTTGGTCCTTCTCCTTCTCCTTCTTCTCCTCCTCCTCCTCCTCCTCCTCCTCCCTCCTCCTCCTCCTCCTCCTCCTCCTCCTCCTCCTCCTCCTCCTCCTCCTCCTCCTCCTCCTCCTCCTCCTTCTCCTCCTCCTTTGGCACTAAATCAAGGTTATCTCACCTGACACCCACGGACAAGATAAGAAGAACCACTTGGAGAAGGGTGACGCCGTTAGGACTCTCTCTCTCTTCTCTCCTCTCTCTCTCTCTCTCTCTCTCTCTCTCTCTCTCTCTCTCTCTCTCTCTCTCTCTCTCTCTCTCTCCTCTCTCTCTCTCTCTCTCTCTCTCTTCTCTCTCTTTCTCTCTCTTTCTCTCTCTCTCTCTCTCTCTCTCTCTCTCTCTCTCTCTCTCTCTCTCTCTCTCTCTCTCTCTCTCTCTCTCTCTCTCTCTCTCTCTCTCCCTCTCTCTCGCTCTTGCATGATGGTAACGCGCCCGCCAGCACTCAGCCTGCAATCAAGTCCATAAAAAGCGCAACTTAAAACCGACATCAGCGCACGACCCCAAAAATATGAACGCGCAGGATAATGATGGTAATATCGATCGATCGGGAGGAGGGCTTAAGCGGGTCAGGGCAGAGAAAATGGCGGCTGGGGCATATTATCATCGAGAGAGAGAGAGAGAGAGAGAGAGAGAGAGAGAGAGAGAGAGAGAGAGAGAGAGAGAGAGAGAGAGAGAGAGAGAGGTTCTAGTCAGTTATTTCGAGTTTACTTTAAGTTAGTCTTCTTTGTCTATTTTTACTACTCGGAATTTTTTTTTTCTCTTTTTTTTTCTTTTTTCTCTCTCTCTCTCTAGCAAGACGCAGGACACAAGAGGATTATTTCTCATGCCATAAAACACACACACACACACACACACACACACACACACACACACACACACACACACACACACACACACACACACACACACACACACACACACACACACACACACACACACACACACACACACACACCTGGTTGCCGTGATTTATGAGCTTCAGATCCTTATGTGTCGCTCAGGTAACTTAAGGTCTCTCTATTTTTTTTCTCTCACAGACACACACACACACACACACACACACACACACACACACACACACACACACACACACACACACACACACACACACACACACACACACACACACACTACGGGTAGTCCGTAGTGTAGCGGTTAGCACGCTCGGCTCACAACCAAGAAGTCTCGGGTTCAATCCCCGGGCACAGCGAAGACAGACGGGCGGTCTTCTTAAAACCCGAGCCCCTGTCCACCCAGCAGTGAATGGGTACCGGGTGTTAGCCGGGGGTTTGTGACCCGCCTCCCGGGGTGGTGGCTTCCCCCAACACTAAGCACTAAGGATGAATGATAAAAAATGAAGATATGGAGACTGGGCCATACAAGCATAGCTCATGCCCTGTAAAATACAATTAGATGAATACTAACCTTGATGAAATAATTATGGTAATAATAATAATAGTAGTAATAATAATGATGATAATTATATTTATAATAAGGAAAAAATATATATAAATCAGGCAGGAAATGTTCATAAAAAAAACAACTCAAAACATCAAACAAAGAAATTAATAACCTTGTGAGAAAAAAAATCCAAAAAAATAGCCTGAAGAATCCATCGCCGAAAAACTCAAGTAGAGAATAACAATTTAAAATAATGATTAATAAAATACTGTAAATAACAACTCCCCTTCCTTCCCCCTTCCCTGCCTCCCCCTCTATAATACCAATACTCTATTAATTAAAACTCTATAATACAAATGTTCTATAAACTAGAATAATAAAATAACTGAACATGTAAATAATAAGCCCCTTTCCCTACCAACCTATACCTTTAAATGAAGACTACCTCTCTACCTGTGAATGAAGCCAATTTAGCTGCGGGGCGGGGGTGAATCGGCCCCTGTTTTAGGCCTACAGCAGGCGGCCTCTTAATGATGTGTGTAACGAGCCCATTATCAAGGCTGGCTGGTATGTTCCCATCACAAGCTATGCGCAATCCACCTCCATTTTTTCTGTAGAAATTCCAGATTCGTAAAGGGAATAATTATGTAGAGAGGTTGTTTAATGTGTGTGTGTGTGTTGTGTGTGTGTGTGTGTGTGTGTGTGTGTGTGTGTGTGTGTGTGTGTGTGTTAAGTAAGTAAGTAAGTTTATTGCCATTATAACATCACCCAAAGATAATTAAATATATGAAACAAAAATATAATGATGGCACGATGTGTGTGTGTGTGTGTGTTTGTGTTTGTGTGTGTGTGTGTGTTTGTGTTTGTGTGTGTGTGTTTGTGTTTGTGTGTGTTTGTGTTTGTGTATGTGTGTGTGGGGGGGGGGGGTTGCGTATAAACAGGCACACATGAAAGAAATGAAACACAGGAAAAGATTATATAGGCAAACCAAAAAATGAACAAATTCATGACAATAATGAAAATAATAATGATAATAATACCAATACCAATAGTGATAAGGATGATAATAAAAATAATAGAAGAAAAAATGAAAAAGAAGAATTAAATAGATGGTAATTCAATAGATCGATAAAGAAACTCAAACCAAAACAGATTAGTCACAAAGTTTATGAATTTGTAAGATAGCATAATTTTCCTGAAAGATTTAGTAAGATGAATATTTTCCCAGATATATTTTACGATTTTTAAGGAGACTATATATATGATGTCCTAATGATTCATTAATATGTGTAATTGTTATCATCTTTATTATTACTACTATTATTATTATTATTATCACTACTATTATTATTGTTGTTATTAATTTCGTCATCGTATTTTTTTTATTTCTCGTGTGATGTCGAATTAATATAAGTATATTTTGTTCCCCTCATGTATACCTCATTATAACTCCTTTTAATTCCTTCCCACTTTATCTTTGCATAAATCCCTTCATTATACGTCATCTTACTATGCTGTACATATGATAATAATAATAATATGATAATAATAATAATAATGATAATAATAATTCTGTTTTCACCCGGAGGCATACAGTAAAAACAACAACAACAACAACAACAACCATGACACACAGACATGAGGGAGTTAACTTAAATACTAAAGCAAATAAAATATAATATATGCATGTGGGCAATACAAAGAGACACTGCTGTACATAGAGAGTATACGACACATGTACACCTACGCTACCCCACATAGGATAAAAAATATTTGTTTTGATAATAGTGTTGTTTACTTCAAGTTTTGCCTTCCTGCCCTCTTCCTTTTCCCCCCCTTACCCCCCACTGCCACGGACAACCACAGATAATATAAAAAAAATACCTCCGGGTTCCCACAGGTGTGTAAAAATTAGTTCAGGTCTTATTAGAGGTGTGGGAAGGAGGGGCGAGAGGGGGGGTGGAGGGGCAGGAGGGGGGGTGGAGGGGCAGGAGGGGGGTGGAGGGGCAGGAGGGGGTGGAGGGGCAGGAGGGGGTGTGGAGGGGCAGGAGGGGAGGTGGAGGGGCAGGTGGGGGGGTGGAGGGACGGAGGGGGTGTGAGGGGCAGGAGGGGGGTGGAGAGGCAGGAGGGGGTGTGGAGGGGCAGGTGGGGGTGTGGAGGGGCAGGAGGGGGGTGGAGGTGTGGAGGGCAGGTGGGGGGGTGGAGGGGCAGGAGGGGGTGTGGAGGGCAGGTGGGGGGTGGAGGGACAGGAGGGGGGCTTTATTTGGGGAGGATAAGGGAAGGAGCATGTTAGGACCGTGGGAATATTAAGTGTTAATAGAGATAGAGAGAGAGAGAGAGAGAGAGAGAGAGAGAGAGAGAGAGAGAGGAGAGAGAGAGAGAGAAGAGAGAGAGAGAGAGAGAGAGAGAGAGAGGAAGGAATGAAGGAAGCAGGTAGAGCGGGAGGAGGGAAGGAAGGGTGGATAGAAGGAAGGAAGGAAGGGTGGATAGATGGAAGGAAGGAAGGAAGGAAGGAAGGAGGGAGGGAGGGAAGGATGGAGGGAGGGAAGGATGGAGGGAGGGAGGGAGGGAGGGAGGGAAGGATGGAGGGAGGGAGGGAGGGAAGGATGGAGGGAGGGATGGAGGGAGGGAAGGATGGAGGGAGGGAGGAGGGAGGGAAGGATGTGAGGAGGGAGGGAGGGAAGGATGGAGGGAGGGAAGGATGGAGGGAGGGAGGGAGGGAGGGAAGGATGGAGGTAAGGAGAGAGGAGGGAAAGAAGGAGGTAAGGAGAGAGGAGGGAAAGAAGGAGGGAAGGAAATATAGAAAAGATGAGAGTGGAGGAAGAGAAGAATGCTAGAATAAGAAAAATAGATGAAAATTCGGGAAATGGAGGAAGATAAAGAGGAGATGAGGAAAGGGCTAAAAAGGAATGAATAAAGTGGGAAAAGAGAGAAGATGAAAGCAGACAAGAAAAAGGGAGAGAATGAAAAGGAGATAGAGGATAGAGATAGAGAGAGAGAGAAGAGAGATAGAGAGACAAAAAAAAAGTCAGGGCAAGGAAAGTAAACAAGAAAAAAGAAGTCAGGGCAAGGAAAGTAAACAAAAAAAAAAGAAGTCAGGGCAAGGAAAGTAAACAAAAAAAAGAAGTCAGGGCAAGGAAAGTAAACAAAAAAAAAGAAGTCAGGGCAAGGAAAGTAAAAAAAAAAAAAAGTCAGGGCAAGGAAAGTAAACAAAAAAAAAGAAGTCAAGGCAAGGAAAGTAAACAAAAAAAAAGAAGTCAGGGCAAGGAAAGTAAACAAAAAAAAGAAGTCAGGGCAAGGAAAGTAAACAAAAAAAGAAGTCAGGGCAAGGAAAGTAAAAAAAAAAAAAAGAATCAGGGCAAGGAAAGTAAACAAGAAAAAAGAAGTCAGGGCAAGGAAAGTAAACAAAAAAAAGAAGTCAGGGCAAGGAAAGTAAACAAAAAAAAGAAGTCAGGGCAAGGAAAGTAAACAAAAAAAAAAAGTCAGGGCAAGGAAAGTAAACAAAAAAAGAAGTCAGGGCAAGGAAAGTAAAAAAAAAAAGAAGTCAGGGCAAGGAAAGTAAACAAAAAAAAGAAGTCGGGGCAAGGAAAGTAACAAAAAAAAGAAGTCAGGGCAAGGAAAGTAAACAAAAAAAAAAAAGTCAGGGGAAGGAAAGTAAACAAAAAAAAAAGAAGTCAGGGGAAGGAAAGTAACAAAAAGAAGTCAGGGCAAGGAAAGTAAACAAAAAAAGAAGTCGGGGCAAGGAAAATAAACAAAAAAAAGAAGTCAGGGCAAGGAAAGTAAACAAAAAAAAAGTCGGGCAAGGGAAAATAAACAAAACAAAAGAAGTCGGGGCAAGGAAAGTAAAAAAAAAAAAAAGTCAGGGGAAGGGAAAATAAACAAAAAAAAGTCGGCAAGGAAAGTAACAAAAAAAAAGAAAATCAGGGCAAGGAAAGTAAACAAAAAAAAAAGAAGTCGGGCAAGGAAAGTAAAAAAACAAAAATTTGGGCAAAGGAAAATAAACCCAAAAAAAGAAGTCAAGGCAAGGAAAGTAAACAAGAAAAAAGAAAAGAGTGAAAAGAAGATAGAGGTAGAAGAAGGAAACATAGATAAACTAGAAATAAAGAAGAAGAAGAAGAAGAAATAAAAGAAGAAGAGTTTTATACAGGGAGGAGTCGGGGCAAGGAAGAAGATAGGAAGAGGAAGAGAATACAAGGATGAAACGGAAGAAGAAGAAGAAGGAGAAGAAAATTAAGAAGAAGAAGAAGAAGAAGAAGAAAGAAGGAAAAAAATTAAGAAGAAGAAGAAGAAGAAGAAAAGAAGAAGAAGAAGAAGGAGAAAATTAAGAAGAAGAAGAAAGAGAAGAAGAAGAAGAAGAAGGAGAAGAAGAAGAAGAAGAAGGAGAAGAAAATGAAGAAGAAGAAGAAGGAGAAGAAAATGAAGAAGAAGGAGAAGAAGAAGAAGAAGAAGAAAAAAGAGAGGGAAAAAAATGATGAGAAGAAAAAGGAGAAGAGAAGAAGAAGAAGAAGGGGAAGAAAAGGAAGAAAAAGAAGAGAAGAAAATGAAGAGAAGAAAATGAAGAAAAGAAGGAAGAAAAGAAAAAAGAAGAAGGAGAAAGAAGAAAAAAGAAGAAGAAGAAGAAGAAGGAAAGAAAAGAAGAGAAGAAGAAGGAGAAGAAAATGAAGAGAAGAAAGAAGGAGAAAAATGAAGAAGAAGAAGAAAAAGAGAAGAAGGGAAAAAAAAGAAGACGAAGAAGAAGAAAGGGAAGGGGAAAAATAAGAAGAGAAGAAGAAGAAGAAGAAGGGGTAAAATAAGAAGAAAATGAAGGGAGAAAATGAAGAAGTAGGAGAAAAGAAAAGAAAATTTAATGAAGAAAAAAAGGAGAAGAAAATGAAACGAAAAGAAGAAGGAGAAGAAAATGAAGAAGAAAGAAGAAGAAAAGAAAGAAGAAGAAGAGGAGAAGAAAAGAAAAGAGAAAATGAAGAGAAAAAATGAAAAAGAAAAAAAGAGAGAAAAAATGAGAAGAAGAAGAAGAAGGAGAAGAAAATGAAAAAAAAGAAGAAAAAAGGAGAAAAAAAATGAAAGAAGAAGAAGAAAGAATGAGAAGAAGAAGAAGGAGAAAAATAATAGTAATAATAATAATAATAAGAAGGAGAAGGAGAAGAAGAAAAAGGAGAAAAAAGAAGAAGAAGGAGAAGAAAAGAAGGAGAAGAAGAAGAAGAAGAAGAAGAAGAAGAAGAAGAAAATGAAGAAGAAAAGAAGAAGAAGAAGAAGAAAAGAAGAAGAAGAGTATACAGGGAGGAGTCAGGCAAAGGAAGAAGATAGGAAGAAGAAGAGTCTAGGAAACATGGTAGGGCCCCGTGATAGCCAGTGGGGTCATCATTACCCTTATAAAACCCTTACCTGAGTCTCCTTTTACAGGCAAAAAAAAGACACGCCGCTCTGCACGATTCTTCCACGAAAACACGAAAAAAAAAGGGGGGGGGGTGGCGGGTATAAAAAGGGGGGGGGGCGGGGCAAAGTATAATTATTCGTGCCCCAAAATTACTATAGTGAGGACCTCCTCTGTGTGTGTGTGTGTGTGTGGTGTGTGTGTGTGTGTGTGTGTGTGTGTGTGTGTGTGTGTGTCCCATCAGTCAGGGAGGCGTGAGCGTGTAATGAAGGGAGGGACGGAGACGGACAGGAAGAGAGAGAGAGAGAGGGGGGGGATAGAGAGAGGGAGAGAGAGAGAAGGGGGGGAGAGAGAGGGCCTTAGGTGGAGAGAATTTAGTAATTCTATATGTGCTTTTGTGCCTCTTATAACATGCAACCTGTGTGTGTGTGTTGGTGTGTTGTGGGGTGCGTGTGGTGTGTGTGTGGTGTGTGTGTGGTGGTGTGTGGTGGTGTGGTGTGGTGTGTGCGGCGTTGTTAGTTAACAGGAAGGTCGTGTATGGTTAGAGAGGAGGAGTCAGGAGGAAGGAAGGAGGAGGGCAGGAGGAAGGAAAAGGAGGAGGAGCGAGGAGGAAGGAAGGAAGAGGAGCGAGCAGGAGAAGGAAGAAGAGGAGGAGCAGGAGGAAGGAAGGAAGAGGAGAGCAGAGGAAGGAGGAAGAGGAGGAGCAGGAGGAAGGAAGGAATAGGAGCAGCAGAGGAAGGAAGGAAGAGGAGGAGCAGGAGGAAGGAAGAAGGGAGAGAGGAGTAGGAAGGAAGAAGGAGGAGTATGAAGGAAGGAGAGTGAGAGGAGCAGAGAGGAAGGAGGAGAGGAAGAGGAGGAGAGGAGGGAAGGAAGGAAGAGGGGGAAGCAGGAGGAAGGAAGAGGAAGCAGGAGGAAGGAAGAGGAGGAGCAGGAGGAAGGAAGAGGAGGAGGAAAAGGGTAAATTGTATATAGTAGTGAAGAAGAGAAGGTGAAGTGAAAGGAGTGAGAATATTATAAGGTTTTTCTTATCTGTGTACCGTATAATATTATATCCATGGCTGGTCTTGGTTCAGGTGTTGTGCAATGTCTTAATATGGGTGTTACTCTCTCTCTCTCTCTCTCTCTCTCTCTCTCTCTCTCTCTCTCTCTCTCTCTCTCTCTCTCTCCTCTCCTCTCCTCCCTCTCCCTCTCTCTCTCTCTCTCTCACGCTTTAATGTTTCGTCAGAAGTGGTTGTTGTTGGTGTAGGTAGATGAGAGAGAGAGAGAGAGAGAGAGAGAGAGAGAGAGAGAGAGAGAGAGAGAGAGAGAGAGAGACGCATACTATACAAACAGAAGGAAAGAGGTGGGTTGGAGTGAACATGTGTGTGTGTGTGTGTGTGTGTGTGTGTGTGTGTGTGTGTGTGTGAGTGTTGTGTGTGTGTGTGTGTGTGTGGTGTGTGTTGTGTGTGTGTGTGTTAGTTTGTGTGGTGTTGGTCAGGTGAGTGACAGAATGTTGAATGTGGCGCCACTGCCCTTCGAGCCCTCCACGTGATTGTGTGCGTGGTGTGGATGGGTGGTGTGGAACGGTAATGAGGGGAGGGGGGTGGTGGGGCAGATGTGGAAGATAGGGAGTATGGGTAGAAGGGTAGAGTAGAGAGTAGAGAGAGAGAGAGAGAGAGAGACACCCTTGCCCTAATCCTGTGTGGGAATTGTCGCCATATATTGCTATTGTTAAATTAATGAGAGAGAGAGAGAGGAGAGAGAGAGAGAGAAGGAGAGAGAGAGGTAGAGAGAGAGAGGAGAAGAGATGAGAGGAGGAGAGAGAGAGAAGAGAGGAGAGAGAGAGAGAGAGAGAGAGAGAGAGAGATTCTATGTTTCTATCATATCAATATTTTCCTTTTTGTTTCACGTAATCAAATCAGTACATTCCCCTCGAAAGATATAAATAATATAATATAAGTATAATAATAATAAAATAATAAATCATAGATAAATAAAATAATAATAATAATAATAATAAGAAGAAGAAAAAGAGACAATGAAAGCGTCACATTTAAGCTTTTCTTGTATATTTATAAACTTTCCTAAAAAATATAGTAATTTTGTATCAGTACTTTCATTCCAAGCACAAGTTTACGCACGAGAGACCTGGTTTATCAAGTACTATAATACGTTAATACTCACTCTTAGTTGCCCCACCACCACCACTACAGACAAAGCAGAGGTGGATGAATGAGTGGGGTAAGTGGGTGGGTGGATTAGGTAAGCTTATGTGGAGGGCTATCATCATCTTGCCTCTTCTTATTTTACTCTTCTTCTTCTTGATGTTATTAGTTTTTTTCTATCTTTGTTCATAGCTCATATTTGACGTAGTACTTGTTATTAGTTCTTATGTTCTTACTGACGTTCTTCATGTTCTTCTAATTGTTATTTTTCTTCTTCTTATTCTTCTGATTTTTTTTTCTTCTTGATTTCTCTCTTCCTCCTCGTCACTATAATAGCTTTCTTTTCTGTATTCGTGTTTATTTATCATTTTCGTCTTTATAGCCGTTCTCCTTTCTCTCTTCCTCTTCTTCATTGTTCTTTTCTCTCTTCTCTCTCGTTCTTTTCGATCTCTTTTTCCCTCTCAAAGCTTCTCTCTTCTATCGGTTCTCTCTTTACCTCTCTCTCTCTCTCTCTCTCCCCCTCTCTCTCTCTCTCTCTCTCTCTCTCTCTCTCTCTCTCTCTCTCTCTCTCTGTCTCGCTATTTCCTCTTTGCGTTACAGCCTACACATTTTCAAGAGTGTCTATAACGAGGCGAAGTTTATGTACCCTTTGTAGAGAGACAATAGAAAACGAGAATAAAGAGAAACCAGGAGGAAGATGAGGTTAGGATCAGGAAGAGGAGTGAAGGAATGATGTAAAGAGAGTAATGAGAGAGAGAGAGAGAGAGAGAGAGAGAGAGAGAGAGAGAGAGAGAGAGAGAGAGAGAGAGAGAGAGAGAGAGACCAGCCCAGCCCATTTAGCTACAGTAAAAAGCTGAAAGTCCTTATTGTGTTAATTGAGTTCTTGTAAATATCCTATACCGAGGGAAGCTGTTCATTGTTATTATTATTATTTAATTATCATCATTACTTTTGGTATTATATTTACTCTTATTATTTATGCATATATCTTCTCTTCTTCCTCCTCCTCCTTGTAACTACAATGGATTACAAGGGAGAGGCAAACAGGCGGCAAGGGCAGCAGTGGTGGAGCCAGGGCAACACATCAGCACCACTGCACGCTGGTATCACACCTGTACTGGGCGGTGGGCGATACAATACATGAAAGACATTACTGAGCAATAGTCCAATGAAACCCTAGTTAATGGGTTGTGATATGGTGTGTGACCAGGAAACTGTTACAGTGTTATGGTGACGCTGTTCAGTGATCGTCAACAGATGACATCAATACATGGCGATGACAGTACTTGTTATTGACAAGATCTTACTGATGATATTGTTACTTGCGATTAAATTGTCAGGTGATTCAGGTCACAAGCAGCGTGACCCTGTATGGGCCAGGCGGCGGCCCTGTAAATAAGTAAATGAGTCAATGAGTGAGGCAGTGCGTCAAGGTGGATCGCCAAGGGGCGTGGTGGTGGAGGGTGACCTCCGCTGAGTCACAGGGTCACGCTGTTTATTATATATTCTTCTATTAGGAGAATTTCCCTTTATATTTTTATATGTTTGTATATAAAAATAATAACGGTAATAATGATGATGATAATAATAGGAGAAATATATAAATCAGGGAAATTCTCCTAATAGAAGAGTGAACAGCGTGACCCTGTGGCCCCTCCACCACCGTGCCTTTTGACGACCCACCTTGGCGCGGTCCGTCACTCATTTACTCGTAACATATAATTTCAAATAATAATGAAAAACTGTGTTGACCTCCGATTCATCCGCCTCGTGCTGGTGACCCCCGCGGCGCTGGGGGTGACCCTCCTGCTGCTGGGCGTGGTGCTGGATGGAGACGAGCTCCGGCGGGCAATGCGGGAGTGGCGGGTCGCCGGGCCCCACACCACCCTCTTGGGCAAGGTGCGGGGGCACCTGGTGACCGCCTCGCTGCTGGCCTCCCCGCGGGACCCCCTGGCCGAGTGCGGCTTCCCCGCCGGTGACAGCTGGCGGGAGATGCTGCCTCTGCTGGTGGGCCGGGAGGAGCGTCTGGCCTGCCTGAAGGGGCAGGTCGACAAGGCTGTACAGGAGCACAAGGAATTTGTGCTCAGGTTCGTGATTTGCTTGTGTGTGGTGGTGGTAGTTGTGCTTCGTGCCCTTATGGCACTGAGACACCGCCGCCGCGAGGACAAAAGCAACATAGGACTGGCTAAGGATCAGCTGGCACTGAGACACCGCCGCCGCGAGGACAAAAGCAACATAGGACTGGCTAAGGATCAGCTGGTACTGAGACACCGCCGCCGCGAGGACAAAAGCAACATAGGACTGGCTAAGGATCAGCTGGCACTGAGACACCGCCGCCGCGAGGACAAAAGCAACATAGGACTGGCTAAGGATCAGCTGTGTCTCAGCGAGGCGCGCCACTGTCTGCTGGCACTCTATTGGCCACTGCCACTTGGCTATAGGCTCATTATCGCGCGGTTCCAGGCAGTGAGCCCTGACGGCCGCACCACCTGGCTGGTCCGCTGGAATTATTTCCTTCACCTCACCGCTGAAGGAAGTGTTACAGGCACACGCAAGGCACTGATGCCCTTGCCCGCACCGCATCAGCGCTAGAGTGATCGCCTCATCATTCCTTATTCGCGCAGCACTTGAGTGACAGCCTCATCATCGCTCATTGACCGCAACGCAAAGGAGTGACAACCTTCGTATATCGGTGACCGCAAACAGCCCCTGCCTGGTTGACAACGGTCCCGGGCAGGAGACAGGCTGTGAGGGAACCCCAGAACAATGTGACGGAGGTTCCCTCGGCGACGACGATAATAGTCGACCATATTTAGAGTAATTTTCTATGTAAAAAAAAGGAGTGACCGCTTCCACCGTTCGTATATCGGTCACCGACATCCACAACCACCCACTTGCAATAGAATACCTGGACGGGACGAGTTGCCCCGCATCCACGACCACCCACTGATGCAATAGAGTACTTGGACGGGACGAGTTGCCCCGCATCCACAACCACCCACTGATGCAATAGAGTACTTGGACGGGACGAGTTGCCCCGCATCCACAACCACCCACTGATGCAATAGAATACTTGGACGGGACGAGTTGCCCCGCATCCACAACCACCCACTGATGCAATAGAATACTTGGACGGGACGAGTTGCCCCGCATCCACGACCACCCACTGATGCAATAGAATACTTGGACGGGACGAGTTGCCCCGCATCCACAACCACCCACTGATGCAATAGAATACTTGGACGGGACGAGTTGCCCCGCATCCACAACCACCCACTGATGCAATAGAATACTTGGACGGGACGAGTTGCCCCGCATCCACGACCACCCACTGATGCAATAGAATACTTGGACGGGACGAGTTGCCCCGCATCCACAACCACCCATTGATGCAATAGAATACTTGGACGGGACGAGTTGCCCCGCATCCACAACCACCCACTGATGCAATAGAATACTTGGACGGGACGAGTTGCCCGCATCCACAACCACCCACTGATGCAATAGAATACTTGGACGGGACGAGTTGCCCCGCATCCACAACCACCCACTGATGCAATAGAATACTTGGACGGGACGAGTTGCCCCGCATCCACAACCACCCACTGATGCAATAGAGTACTTGGACGGGACGAGTTGCCCTGCATCCACAACCACCCACTGATGCAATAGAATACCCGTACGGGACGAGTTGCCCCGCATCCACGACCACCCACTGATGCAATAGAATACCTGGACGGGACGAGTTGCCCGCATCCACAACCACCCACTGATGCAATAGAATACCCGGACGGGACGAGTTGCCCCGCATCCACAACCACCCACTGATGCAATAAATACTTGGACGGGACGAGTTGCCCCGCATCCACAACCACCCACTGATGCAATAGAATACCTGGACGGGACGAGTTGCCCCGCATCCACAACCACCCACTGATGCAATAGAATACTTGGACGGGACGAGTTGCCCCGCATCCACAACCACCCACTGATGCAATAGAATACTTGGACGGGACGAGTTGCCCCGCATCCACAACCACCCACTGATGCAATAGAATACCTGGACGGGACGAGCTGCCCCGCATCCACAACCACCCACTGATGCAATAGAATACTTGGACGGGACGAGTTGCCCCGCATCCACAACCACCCACTGATGCAATAGAATACTTGGACGGGACGAGTTGCCCCGCATCCACAACCACCCACTGATGCAATAGAATACCTGGACGGGACGAGTTGCCCCGCATCCACAACCACCCACTGATGCAATAGAATACCTGGACGGGACGAGTTGCCCCGCATCCACAACCACCCACTGATGCAATAGAATACTTGGACGGGACGAGTTGCCCCGCATCCACAACCACCCACTGATGCAATAGAATACCTGGACGGGACGAGTTGGCCCGCATCCACAACCACCCACTAATACAATAGAATACTTGGACGGGACGAGTTGCCCCGCATCCACAACCACCCACTGATGCAATAGAATACCTGGACGGGACGAGTTGCCCCGCATCCACAACCACCCACTAATACAATAGAATACTTGGACGGGACGAGTTGGCCCGCATCCACAACCACCCACTGATGCAATAGAATACTTGGACGGGACGAGTTGCCCCGCATCCACAACCACCCACTGATGCAATAGAAAAAAAAAAAAAAAACATACCTCCAATCATCTGAGTGGCCTGATTATACACTCTTCCCGCCATCAGAGTGGCCCGAGTCAGCACCTTTCCAATATTTCTGTAATCGAATATTTCTGTAGGTACTTATGTTTTTCTATGATTTTCCTAACTATTAGTACCGGTAGTAGTAGTGGAAGTAGTCGTATGGCTGTCAACCATAGCCATTAGTGGGGTGGGGCCAATGGCCTGTTTTAGTGAGAGATAGCATAGATAGAACAGACATCGAGCTTCCTAATGAGCCATAGCATAATCAATTTGGAATTCATTTATTTGAGAAAATTGTAAATGTGTCATTTTCACATAACATTGCATTTCTCAATAGTTAAGAGATAATGGAAAATTGATGAAAGCAAAATATAGAATTCATAAAGCTTAACAACTTTGCTTCTATGCAATAATCTTCTATGACTAATAGTTATTGAGAAAAATGGCAAAAACGTGTTCGTCAACTCTCATTTCGCAGCCAGAATGTAAAATAATTATGTTTTTTTAAATAACTCGAAAACTATGCAGTTTCAGTGAAAAGGGTATAGCAAGCATAGATATAATAGTCATCGAGCTTCCTAAGGAGCCATTGCATAAACAATTTGGAATTAATTTATTTGAGAAAATTGTTATTCACAGAAAACGTGGCTTTACTGTTTCCTCTACTTTCCACTGATGTTCCTACTCTACTCCACTGATGCAATAGAATACCTGGACGGGACGAGTTGCCCCGCATCCACAACCACCCACTGATGCAATAGAATACTTGGACGGGGCAACTCGTCCCGTCCAGGTATTCTATTGCATCAGTGGGTGGTTGTGGATGCGGGGCAACTCGTCCCGTCCAGGTATTCTATTGCATCAGTGGGTGGTCGTGGATGCGGGGCAACTCGTCCCGTCCAAGTATTCTATTGCATCAGTGGGTGGTTGTGGATGCGGGGCAACTCGTCCCGTCCAAGTATTCTATTGCATCAGTGGGTGGTTGTGGATGCGGGGCAACTCGTCCCGTCCAGGTATTCTATTGCATCAGTGGGTGGTTGTGGATGCGGGGCAACTCGTCCCGTCCAAGTATTATATTGCAAGTGGGGGTGGTTGTGGATGTCGGTGACCGATATACGAACGGTGGAAGTGGTCACTCCTTTTTTTTACATAGAAAATTACTCTAAATATGGTCGACTATTATCGTCGTCGCCGAGGGAACCTCCGTCACATTGTTCTGGGGTTCCCTCACAGCCTGTCTCCTGCCCGGGACCGTTGTCAACCAGGCAGGGGCTGTTTGCGGTCACCGATATACGAAGGTTGTCACTCCTTTGCGTTGCGGTCAATGAGCGATGATGAGGCTGTCACTCAAGTGCTGCGCGAATAAGGAATGATGAGGCGATCACTCTAGCGCTGATGCGGTGCGGGCAAGGGCATCAGTGCCTTGCGTGTGCCTGTAACACTTCCTTCAGCGGTGAGGTGAAGGAAATAATTCCAGCGGACCAGCCAAGTGGTGCGGCCGTCAGGGCTCACTGCCTGGAACCGCGCGATAATGAGCCTATAGCCAAGTGACAGTGGCCAATAGAGTGCCAGCAGACAGTGGCGCGCCTCGCTGAGACACAGCTGATCCTTAGCCAGTCCTATGTTGCTTTTGTCCTCGCGGCGGCGGTGTCTCAGTGCCAGCTGATCCTTAGCCAGTCCTATGTTGCTTTTGTCCTCGCGGCGGCGGTGTCTCAGTACCAGCTGATCCTTAGCCAGTCCTATGTTGCTTTTGTCCTCGCGGCGGCGGTGTCTCAGTGCCAGCTGATCCTTAGCCAGTCCTATGTTGCTTTTGTCCTCGCGGCGGCGGTGTCTCAGTGCCATAAGGGCACGAAGCACAACTACCACACCACACACAAGCAAATCACGAACCTGAGCACAAATTCCTTGTGCTCCTGTACAGCCTTGTCGACCTGCCCCTTCAGGCAGGCCAGGACGCTCCTCCCGGCCCACCA
>JACEEZ010022710.1:322500-332500 GCA_016584305.1 Chionoecetes opilio
ATCTAGTAATAATACTAATCTAGTAATAATAGAGGATCTGATAATAATGCTACTCAATTGTCCTACAGAAGATTCAATATTCTCTATGACAGGTTTTATGCAGAGGATCCAGTGATGCATTACATAAATAACTACTGTGTTATAGTCTCCAATCCTGCATAGACGATCCAATACTATATAATAGATGATCTGATGCAAGACATAGGATCCATCATTGCGTTATAGAGGTTGTAATGCCACTCAGCGGGACCAATACTACTAAAGAATGCACAATGATGGGACAGTGTTTGATAGTCTCCAATCCTGTATAGACGATCCAATACTGTATAATAGAGGAACTGATTCAAGACGTAGAATCCATCATTGCGTTATAGAGGCTGCAATGCTACATAGCGGGACCAATACTACGAAGGAATGCACAATCATGGGACAGTGTTTGATAGTCTCTAATCCTACATACACGATCCAATACTGTATAATAGAGGATCTGATGCAAGTTATAGGATTGGTTGGAAATGAGACGGTCCAGAGTGTGGTTACTGTTGTATATATGAACCATGTGGGAAAGACGTGAGATCCGTCATTGCATTATAGGTGCTGCAATGCCACCCGGCGGTACCAATACGGCTTAGGAATGCACAATCATGGGTTCTGGCGGGGCTGCCGGAGTGTTTCAGGGGCACAGGGGAGGGGGGAGGCCACCTTGCCAGAGTTCCAGGTGTTCCCTTTACACGCGAGGTGCAATATTCCCACGGTACCTACTTGTGCATACCTGTGTGAGTGTGTGTGTGTGTGTGTGTGTGTGTGTGTGTGTGTGTGTGTGTGTGTGTGTGTGTGTGTGTGTGTGTGTGTGTGTGTTGTGTGTGTGTGTGTGTGTGTGTGTGTGTGTGTGTGTGTGTGTGTGCTTGTGTGTGTGTGTGTGTGTGTGTGTGTGTGTGCTTGTGTGTGTGTGGCTGTGTGTGTGTACATGTAAAAGAAAACAAAGTTCAGACGGTTTGTCATTAAGATCGTGAGGAAAGTTGCGCTCCTGAGGCTACCTGAGAGAGAGAGAGAGAGAGAGAGAGAGAGAGAGAGAGAGAGAGAGAGTTCTACCTCACGCTCAGAATGAAGATGAGTCAAAAGAGAAACATTTACTCGGTCAGCTTCTTCGTAGTAACCACAACGTGATGCAAGCGTGATCTGAGTAATAGAGGTCAGCGAGACACCGGGAAAGGCTAGACAGAGTGACGTCACTGTCGCCCTCCTTGCATCCCCATCACCGCTCTTCGGGTCGTATATTCCCGTTCTCTATGCGAGTATGTGGTTTCCCTGTGAAGACGCTTGGCTGTAGCTCCGAAACTATAGTCTATTTTTTTTAACAAGGCAAAAAATCCTACCCCTTTCTTGCTTACTGACTGATATTTGAAGCCAGGAGAAGGGAATACTATGCTTCTACTTAATTTTAGCTGTATTTTATCATAGTTAACCATAGTATCAGGTAAACAGAGGCATCATTTTAAGCATGAGACCTTCAGATAGAATGAATTTTTTGCCTTGTTAAAAAAAATAGACTATAACCATAGGACTTTCTCGAAAATACCCTCATTGTGATTCCCATGCAAAGTTACAGTGATTTTATGAAGGAAAACTAACCTACCCTATATGTAACTTAACGTAACCTAACCTGACGTGTTCAAGAGTAAACGCCACATACTCACATAGAGAACGGGAATATGCCTCAGGGACTTAGCTATACCAAGATCTATAGACTTTTAAATAGTATGATATGTATAGTAGTATGTATATGATTGTAATATTGTAGTATAGTAGTATGTATAGTAGTAGTAGTATAGTAGTATATAGTAGTATAGTATAGTAATAGTATGATAGTATGTGTATTAATCTTCAGCTACACAAATCTTAGATACATACGGGATATGACGTCATTGTTGATCCCGAGATTATGTGTCTGGCTGACGTCTATATACTATTTAGATCATGGATGCACCAGTGAAAAGAGAAAACAAATATTATGAACTTAATGACTAGTTAACTACCTGGGATTATTATTATTATTACTATTATTATGTATTATTAATGAATTAAGGTATTTTCTGTGATTTTTTTTATTTATCTCTCTCTCTCTCTCTCTCTCTCTCTCTCTCTCTCTCTCTCTCTCTCTCTCTCTCTCTCTCTCTCTCTCTCTCTCTCTCTCTCTCTCTCTCTCTCTCTCTCTCTCTCTCTCTCTCTCTCTCTCTCTCTCTCTCTCTCTCTCTCTCACACACACACACACACACACGTCACATAATTTACATATACTTTTCTCACGCCTATACTCCTTTTCATCTCCCACAAATTACTCCTCTTGCTACTCATCTCCCTCCTCCTCCTCTAACAGAACAGACCCTCCTCCTCCTCTACCTCTTCCTCCATCTCCTCCTCCTCCTCCACGTTAATGAGGTTCACTATTATAAACTACAAAATTAATCATCAATATCATCAGCCTTGACACATGAAAGAGACCAGCACCTCTTCCCTCGATCACACCTCATCTCACCTTCCCTTAATTAATCTCCCCACCTTCCCTCCCCTTCACTCCCCTAAGGTTCGAGGGATGACCGGGCGGCAAGCGATAGACAGTGAGGATTAACAGAGAGTCCAAACCCCATAATTATAAGCGCAGGGAGGGATTAATGGGGGCTGTAAATCTGGCTGGCAATTCGGTGGGGCAAATGACCACTACTGAGCAACACTGAGCCAAGTCTTTCGGACATTCCAAAGAGTTACGAAAGTTTCTGTATCGAACGGACTTTTCTTCTTTTTTCATTCGGATTTCTAGTTTTTCAGTGGGTTCTTTGTGTGTTTTGGGGCATTGCAAGGCGTGTGTGATGTCTGTGAGGTGTCCTGTGAGGTGTTGTAGCTTTAGTGGAGTGAGAGGGACCACGTGTAGTGAGAGGGAGGAGGTGCAACGAGGAGAGGGTAGTGTTAGGAAAGTGAGTGGAGTATACCGGACAAGCCTCCACCACTGTCTCCGCCACTACCTCCACCTCCTCCACTTCATTCATTTCCAGCAGGCGCCAGTGAGCGTGGGAACTCATCTCTCCCTCCCTCCCTCTCCTTGCCTTGCCTGTCTCCTCTCCTTCCCTCTTCTCCTGACGTGTCGCCGTAGGGATGTCAGGTAATCGTCGCCGTCGCATAGTTGTGTTGCAGCGCTCACGCTGGTACCCACCTCACACACGCGCGCCACATCACACGGACACACAACCACACACACACACAACCACCACACCACACAGCACACACACACACACACCACACACCACACTTTACGCCACACACACACACACACACACACACACACTCGCACTACTTTACGCACACCAACACACACACACATTTCCGCACACACACACAAAACACATTTACACACACACACACACACAATTTACACACACACACACACACACACACACACACACCACACACCACACATGACTTACTGGACAATGGATATTTTGGACTCTACATACGGTCTTCAAATCATGTAAACACAATCTGATCTTTTCCTCTTACTGTGAGTGTCTTTAGGAGGTCACTGGGATATGACCTTTGAAACAATATGACCTTCTGGAAGTGGCACAAGGTCACACACATAGACAACTAGGCAGGCAACTAATAAATCTTGACCTAGGCTGACTGGGGTTATGAAATATGTGTTTGTGTTGTTTGGTGTGTTGGTGTGTGATGTGTGTGTGTGAGTGTGTGTGTGTTGTGTGTTGTGTGTGTGGTGTGTGTGTGTTGTGTGTGTGTGTGTGTGTAGTGTATTGTGTGTAGGAGTCCTGTGTTTGTGTCTGTTTTTTTGTTTGATGTTGTTTTGTGTGTGTATGGGTATGACCGTTTGAATTTCCACATGTCTCATATATACTTTGTCACAACTAATATTAATAGTGTATGATACTAATTAGTTCTTCCTTTTGCCTTCTTATCTTGAATCCTGTTGTTTGTATGTTGTCTTACTGGTTGTATGATGTGTTTTTTAGATATAGATGATGTGATGTGATGATGATGATTGACTAGTTCTCTTTCCCCTCTTTCCTTTTCCCTTTTCTCTTTCATTTCAATCGCTTCTTTTCTGTTGTGTTTTGGTCTTGTGCTATGTGTGTTTTTTAATAATGATGTGATGTGTTTGTACTTTTCATCTTCCTCACCTTCTCATTACTTTCTCCCTTTACCCTTCTTCATTTCTCTATCTTTATCTATAATACTTTTACATTCTCATCTCCTGATCCTTTTCCTTTCATCTTTTTCTCCTCCCTTCTCTTCACTTTCTTCCTTTACCTCTTCATTTCTCCTTCCTTTATCATCACTCCCCAACTCTTTCTCATCTCTCCATCTTCCTCCCTCCCTTATCATCACTCCCCAACTCTTTCTCATCTCTCCATCTTCCCCCTCCCTTTATCATCACTCCCCAACTCTTTCCATTCTTCCATTTCTTCCCTTCCTTGATCATCACTCCCAACTCTTTTCATCTCTCCATCTTCCCCCTCCTTTATCATCACTCCCACTCTTTCCCATCTCTCATCTTCCCCTCCTTTATCACTAACTACAACAATCTTTCCAATCTCCATCTTCCCCTTCCCTTTTCATCACTCCCAACTCTTTTCATCTTCTCCATCTTCCCTTCCCTTTATCATCACTCCCCAACTCTTTCCCATCTCTCCTCTTCCCCCTCCCTTTATCATCACTCGCCCAACTCTTTCTCATCTCTCCATCTTCCCTCCCTTTATCATCACTCCCCAACTCTTTCCCATCTCTCCATCTTCCCCCTTCCTTTATCATCACTCCCCAACTCTTTCCCATCTCTCCATCTTCCCCCTCCCTTTATCATCACTCCCCAACTCTTTCTCATCTCTCCATCTTCCCCCTCCCTTTATCATCACTCCCCAACTCTTTCCCATCTCTCCATCTTCCCCCTCCCTTTATCATCACTCCCCAACTCTTTCTCATCTCTCCATCTCCCCCTCCCTTTATCATCACTCCCCAACTCTTTCCCATCTCTCCATCTTCCCCTCCCTTTATTCATCATCCCCAACTCTTTCCCATCTCTTCCATCTTCCCCCTCCCTTTATCATCACTCCACCCAACTCTTTCCCATCTCTCCATCTTCCCCCTTCCTTATCATCACTCCCAACTCTTTCCCTCTCTCCATCTTCCCCTCCCTTTATCATCCACTCCCCACTTTCTCATCTCTCCATCTTCCTCCCTTCCCTTATATCATCACTCCCAACTCTTTCCCTTCCTCCCCATCTTCCCCCTCCTTTACATCATCACAACCCCAACTCTTTCCCATCTCTCCATCTTCCTCCTCTTCCCTTATCATCACTCCCCAACTCTTTCCCATCTCTCCATCTTCCCCCTTCCCTTTATCATCCCCCCCCTCCCACTCTCTTTCCCTCCCTTCTTCCCCAACTCTTCATCTCTCCATCCTTCCTCCCTTTCCCTCCCTTTCCATTCCCTATTTCCCCTCCACTTGAATCTCACTCCCTCACTTCCATCCTCCTTTCCTTCCTTCCCTTTCATCACTTCCTCACCCTTTCCTTCCTCCCTCTTCCCTCTCCTTTCTCCCCCCTTTCCTTCCCTTCCACTTCCCTTCCCTTAAATCAATCCAAAATCTCGGTTTCATCCTCTTCCCCTTCCCTTATCCCTTCCATTTCTTCCCTTCTCTTCCCTTCCCTTGTCCTTTCTCTTCCCACTCTTTAATCTTCCCTTATTATCTTCCTTCCTTCACCTTCCCTTTTTCTCCTCTTCCTCTCTTTTCCCCTCCTTAGACACACTTCCTTTCACCTTTCCTCAGTTATCCTTCCTCCCTCCCTTACTTTCGTCCTATTCCTTCCTTCCTTCTCTCACCACTTCTCTATCCTCCTTCATATATCCTTCCCTTCCTTCCCTTCCCTTCCTTCCTTCTCTTCGCTTCCCTTCCCTTCTTCCCCTCTTCTCTTCCTTCCCTTCCCTTCCTTCCCTTCCTTCCTCTTCCTTTCCTTTCCTTCCTTCTTTTCACTACTTCTTTAATCCTCTCCCCTTCTATTCCTCCTTCCTTCCCTTTCCTTTCTCTTCCTTCCTTCCCTTCCCTTCCCTTATCCTTCCCCTTCCCTTCCTGTCCCGCCCCGACACATCCCTTCCCCCGCAACATCACGCCCGTCCCTCTCATGTTTTGTCTAAAAAGGCTACTACGGATTAAGGGGTGGGCGGAGGCGGTGTGGCGGAGGTGGAGTACGAGGGGAAGGGAGGGTGGAAGGAGGGAGGGAGCAGGTGAAGGAGTTGGGAGGAGGTGAAGAGGGGGGAGGGAGGGGGAAGACGGAGGGAGGAGAGAGGGGGAGGCGGAGAGGAGGAAAGGTTAAGCTCATTGTTGTTCAGTACTCGGTGGCTATTTCCTGTCGAGAGAGAAGAGCTGAGAGGGGAGCAAGAGGATTGAGCAAGGAGGGAGGAGGAGAAGGCAGGGAGAAGAGCAAGGTAGAGTCTGGCAAGATGAGTCTATGATGAGCTGAGGAGAGAGAGAGAGAGTAGAGAGGGAGCGCGAGAGAGAGAGAGAGACAGAGAGGGAGAGAGACTAGAGAGGAGAGAGAGAGAAGAAGAGAGAGTAGGAGAGAGAGAGAGAGAGGAGAGAGAAGAGGACGAGGTAGATCCAGAGGATTGACTGAGTTGACATGACGAGAGAGAGTAGAGCGGAGAGAGCAGTGCAAGGGAAGTGGTGTTAGTTGAGAATTTCTAAAGTATTTATTTACGTAACTCTCTCTCCTTCTCTCTCTCCTCTCTCTCTCTCTCTCTCTCTCTCTCTCTCTCTCATCTCTATCTCTCTCTCTTGCTCTCTAAAATAATCATACATAGCCATACGATACTTTCATTCATAAACACTTTCATTACATTTCTGAGGCTCTTTCTAAAGCTTTAGTTCATCATCCTAAATGTTTTGTTCTTTCTTTTTCTTTTCTTTCTTTTTCTGTTCTTTCTTTTGTTTTGTTCTATAGTAGCAGGATTTTTTTTTTAGTACGATAGCGTGGGCGTTACGGAAGTTTGCACGTCGTTCTGGCAGGTGTGTGTTTGTGTGTGTGTGTGTGTGTGTGGTGTGTGTGTGTGTGTGTGTGTCGGTGGTGTCTTTGTGTGTGCGGCTTCATCAAAGAGAGTGACCGTGTCAATAATTTGAAAACTGATAAGTGCGGCTCATTTTCTCTCTCTCTCTCTCTCTCCCTCTCTCTCTCCTCTCTTCTCTCCTCTCTCCTCTCTCATCTCTCTCTCTCTCTTCTCTCTCTCATCTCTCTCTCTCTCTCTCTCTCTCTCCTCTCATCTCTCTCCCTCTCTCTCTCTCTCTCCTCCTCTCTCTCTCTTCCTCCTCTCTCTCTCCTCCCACTCACTCTCATCCCTCTCTCTCTCTCTCTCTCTCTCTCCTCTCTGTCTCTCTCCCTCTCTCTCTCTCTTCTCTCTCCCTCTTCTCTCTCTCTCTCCTCTCTCCTCTCTCTCTCTCTCTCTCTCTCTCATTACACCCTTTACACTGTCTGCCATACCTCACCCCTCCCTTCCCCCACTACCGCCCCCTCCCTTTACCCCTCCTACCACAACCTGTCCCACCTCCTCTTTAACCCCCCCCACCATACCTGTCCCCCCCCTACCCCCCCCACCCACCCTACCCTTCACCCGAGGAAACCCATCATGACACCGATTAAAAACACCATTTACTTAATCCCCAAGTTTGTGTCCGTTTATTTTCATTAGGATCGTGGCGCGTGGGAAGGAGGAAGTGAGGGAGGGAGGACGGGGGGGGGGTGAATAGTCCTTCCCCCCACCTCCACCTCCTCCTCCTTCCTCCTCCTCTTCCTCCTCTTCTTCCTCCCATCGCAAATCACTCTTCTTGATGGTATCTTGTCCATCTTGTCATTTTCTTTAGTGCTTTGAGCGGGTGTTAAGGAGAGACTGAGGTGAGAATGAGGGAGATAATGTATTTTTCTTTCGTGTGTGTGTGTGTGTGTGTGTCTGTGTGTGTGTGTGTGTGTGTGTGTGTGTGTGTGTCTGTGTGTGTGTGTGTGTGTGTGTGTGTCTCTGTGTGTGTGTGTGTGTGTTGTTGTACGAGGTTTTGGGAACAGATTACAAAACACACTATTTTATTTGCTTATTTTCGCTATTTTTTTGCTTTAGTACATTAGTTAATTTACTCTGTATGTATATTATGATTTTTTTTGTTTACTGTATGCCTTCGGGTGAAAATGAAACTATTATTATTATTATTGTTTATATACATGCACGGCAATAAATCTCAAGAATAGTCGATAATAACCTCTCTGAAACTGAACCCCACGATAGAATGAGGCGTTGCTAAGGCGTCGCTTCCGCACCTCATCGCATTGCAGGGAGAAATAAACAAACCGAGGGTGTAGTATCACTCGGTGCGCAGGTTCATCAGGTGTACTTACTTTTTTACTTTTTTTATTTAAAGTTATTAATATTATGCATACAGATGGTTTAAAAAGTAAGTTAAGGCATTAAGTGTTCAAGATCTTTACTCTGTAGAACACCAAGTAGGAGATGAGTGTCAGGTGGGGAACTCTTTTTTTTTTTTATTTTTTGTTTAACAGTTACTTAGCTATATAGTAGACAAATGGATTAGAAAGCAATAACATTAAGGCAGTTAAAAGTTAAAGTTTTAGTTAAAAAGTTCTAGTTTAAAAAGCTCCAGTGGTTTCATGGCGACTAATGGTATACACGCTGTCATGTCAAGGGCGTGTGACAGACAGTGACTTTTAGCAACTCGCATGTTCAATTGTAAATATTGTGTACATATTATATGATGTAAGGCACAGCTTTTAGATCTTGGACCTTGGGACAGAGGACATCTTTAGCTTATGAACATTTATTGCTTTAATTCATCTATCTTCTAAGCCATCTGTGGCCATGTGTAACTGAGGTTGATACCTGTTTAAATAAAAAATAAATAAAAAGTAGCATACACTCCCCACACCTGTTTACTGTTAATACAGACTTAGAGCTAAGGACATGAGGAGTGTGGCTAGCTGTGCAATAACATTATGAAAATATAATAATAATAATAATAATAATAATAATAATAATAATAATAATAATAATAATAATAATAATGATAATAATAATAATATGCAGTGCTGGTAATTACTAACCCCATCATTACACTGGTCCCATCCTCTCATCACTATTAAGATGGTCCTCTCAGATACACTGACCACAACTCTGCTTGACATAGAGTAGATGGACTCCCCCACCCTTCTCCCCCTCCCCCCTTGCTGACCCCCCCGAGAGGTCAACCCTAGGTCATGCCAGGTCAGAATATAAATGCGGTTCTCAGGTCATTAACAAGCCTGATTTTCTTGAGTGATAAGAGTTATTTACCACTTTGGATGACCCCTACCTGTGTACACCCTCCCCCTTCCCCCCTTCCCCCCTGGCAGCAAACCCTCCCCCCTCCCTCTACCCCTACCTTTGCCTTTCCCTCCCTCCCTGCCTGTGTTATTCCCCTCCCCTTCTACGCGTTCCACCGTGTTACCTTGCCCCCCTTTCCTCCTTTCCTCCCTCCCCCCACCATAATGATAATAACAATAATAATAATAATAATAATAATAATAATAATAATAATAGTAATAATAATGATAATAAAAAACATTACATACAGACATGAGGGAGTATTTACTTAAGTACTAAAGCAAATAGAAGATAATATATACATGCGGTACACAACTATGATGAAGTGTAGGCAGGGGTGGGAGTGTTGTTTTCATTGTTTCTTCTTATTATTATTATCATCATTGCTATTCTACTTTATTTGGTCATTTATTATTATCATTATCATTATTATCAATACTGTCATTATTGTATTATTATTATTATTACCTTTATTAATATGTCATTGTTATCATATTATTATTATTATCACTGCATTATTATTCTCATCTTTATTATCACTACTTCATCACTACATACATTTCGTGGGATTTCAAAAATG
>JACEEZ010022710.1:337500-347500 GCA_016584305.1 Chionoecetes opilio
GGGAGGACGGGACATCCAAGGCGACGGTAGAGTCAAGGCGCGTCGAGAGGTCTTGAGTGAGGCTCACGTGCGGGCTTGTCTTGCAGAGGGAGAATCCCTCGTGGCGCTGTGAAGTGTTCTCGTCGACGACCAACTCATCGTCTGGGAGTGGAGTGCCCGCGCTGGAAGGCAGGTCTCGACGGGGCTTCCTTCCTGGATAGAGGACTCGTCCTCGGAGTGTTCGCTTCCCTCGTGCGAAGGCGATCCGTTACGGCGGAGACGGCGGCCACCCTCGGAGAAGGACAGGATGCCGTCAGGATCCTGATTACCCTCAGGGAAGGACGGGCCGCCGTTTGCGTCTTCGTCGCTCTCTAGCAGCGAGGGACGCAACCCTGGAGCCTCACGTTGAGCCTGCTGAGCAGTGTCATCAGCCGGCGGGTTAAGGCCTTTCGTGCAGCACCGAATCAGCCGCACCATCAGTCCCGCCGCCAGCACGATGCCCAGCAAGTAATGAAGCAGAACCCGCGAGGGTCTGGGCACCGGCTGCTTTAGCTCTTCCCTCAGGCGAAGGATCTTCCTAACGGCCTCCACATGACGTGCGTAGAAGGGCGGGACACGCGTGGGTGGGGGAGGCGGCGGCGGCCACAGCCACTGCATGCACGCCGCAAACAGCGAGAGCGGCGGTCTGCTCGCCTCCACCTCCGCCTCCAGGTCCTCGGCGACGCCCTCGAGCCACGCAGCGGAGAGCCACCAGGCCGCGGCCAGCACGCAGCTCACAAACACCAGCATGGCGAGGCCAAACAGGCGATGCATTCTGTTTTCCTTTTTGCAAGACATCGTCTGATTATACTTACTTTCCTTACAGCGTGCGTTGCACCATAGGCGTCGGTATTAAGGATCTCCATAAAACAAAAAAAGAGCTTGGAGTTCTAAGTACAAGTAGTGAAGTTATAGTATCGGTTCCAAGTGATCAACTCCAAGCTGCCTCCCCCTTTACCCCCCCCCCCCTCCCCCTTCCCTCTATCCCAGTAGCTGATTCGCTGCTCGCCAAGTGTGTAAGCAATCTTCACTACTGACTGACCAATCACAGACTCGCATTCCAAGACTCGTGACTATAATATTATTGATATTATTGTATATCATTGTATATTATACAATGAGACGTCACTGACATCCGTTTGTACTGCCTTATATGACAGGGAGGCGAGACTTGACAGGGATGTGAGGCATGACAGGGGGGCGAGGCATGACAGGGGGGCGAGGCATGACAGGGGAAGGTGGTGGCTGCGTGACTGCCAGGCCTCCACGTTCAGGTCTCGTCACTGCTGCCACCATTCCCATGCTTCCCACTATGTTATTGTCACCTGCATTGTACTGGCGAGCTTCACCTTTGATGGTTAAGCTGCACGTGTGTTAGTTATTTAGTTAGTTAGTTAGTTAGCAATGTGTGTTAGTTAGGAGCAAAGACAGTGGCAGCATAGGTCAGGGCACACATTCGTCCCCAACACAAACATGATATCACACACGAATATTTTCTTACCATGAAATTTAAAGGTTTTCTTTATATCGGTTGTTTGTCTTTTAAATAAACCTTCGGCAATTTTACATAAACTGTCCAAGAAAGACTCGGCTTCTTTTCAACACGAAAAAAATATTGAACTATAGTAGTGACGAGAGAGAGAGAGAGAGAGAGAGAGAGAGAGAGAGAGAAGAGAGGAGAGAGAGGAGAGAGGAGAGAGAGAGAGAGAGAGAGAGAGAGAGAGAGAGAGAGAGAGTAATTATTGGAATTTTCATATATTTTTGGGAGCTCTTCAAAAATGTTCACATTAATCGGTAATAAGGAGCTCCAAGCTCACTCCGGGAGGGTGAAATTGGCGATCGCGAGTTCGATTCGCATGACAAGACCATGGGTGAATAACACGCACTCTCTCTCTCTCTCTCTCTCTCTCTCTCTCTCTCTCTCTCTCTCTCTCTCTCTCTTCTCTCTCTCTCTCTCTCTCTCTCTCTCTCTCTCTCTCTCTCACACACACACACACACACGTGGGCCAGGAGGTCACGCGTCGTCCCAAGGTGTGAAGGTGTCGCTGATAATTAAAGGCTCAGGTGAGGTCACACACACCTGGCTGCCCTAATTCCCCGCATTGAGCGCCTGCAGAACACCTTCAATTCGGTAATTACAGGTGCGCGGGGAGCGAGGCGCCAACTAACGACCTGGAGGCGACAACCCAAGTCTCAGGTCACCACGAACCCCGGTGTTTAATTTTCCATTATTAACAGTAATGCCCCGGGACCACCTTGTTTAATCGGCCGCGGGACCTGGTCTTGCCCCGGGGGAATACTCGCTGCTAGTCCTCACACCCCAACACCCCACTTGTCACCCCCGCGTCCCTTAACACCCCCCTCACCCCCTTCACACCCCTCCCCTCCTGAACAACCCCCTTCCCCCCTTAACACCTCACCTCCACCCCCGCTCCCCCACGCGCTGCTATCCTCAATCCTCATATCGCTCCTGATCCTAATAATCTCCTCACCCTCACACCGTCGCGTCACTTGTATCGCCCCTCCTATCACCTTATCGCAGTCACCCCCTCAGCAGCCACCTCACCTCTCTCTCTTCACACCCTCTCATATTTCTCTCATTGCGGTTCAGTTTTGCTTCCTTATTTTCTTATGTTCTTATGTTCTTATGTTCTTATATTTCCCTTCTGTCCAGCTCCTCCGACAGGCAGTACTAACAATATAGTCTTTTTTTTTAACTAGGCAAAAATCCTGACCCCTTGCTGCTTACTGACTGATATTTGATGCCAGGAGAAGGGAATACTACAGTTCTTCTATATTTCTGCTGTATTTTCATTTAACCCATATTACAGGTAAAAATGGGCATCATTTAAGCAATGAATTTTAAGATAGAATGGAATTTTCGCCGCGTTAAAAAAAATAGACTATAGCAGTGTAGTAGTAGTTGTAGTAGTAATGATAATAAATGTAATAATAACAATGATAATGTCAGGTGAGAAAATTTCAGAACATTGAAATATAAGAAATATGGTTTTCCAACATTTCCTCTTAACTTTTATGGAATTTTTCTTCAAGATTTGTTTTTCTGAGGTCTGCCATGCGTCTTCTGGCGTGTTAAATCAAATGAAATAATGTGTAGGTATACATACAAGAATTTAGGAAATAATCATCATAACTGTAGGACCGTAAAAGGAAGCGACTTGAGACTGAGAGACATGAAATGAAATATAGAAATAATGATAAAGTGAAGAATGCTGATGAAAATATGTGGATGTCCTTCACACACACACACACACACACACACACAACACACACAACACACACACACACAACACACACACACACAAACACAAACCCACAACACAACACACACACACACCACACACACACACACACACACACCACAAAACAAAACTGGCGATCGCGTGGACAAGACCATGGATAATAACACCACACACAACCCACACACCCCACAAAACACACAACACACACACACACACACACAACACACACCTAAAACTGGCGTCGCGGGGACAACATCTGAATAACCACACCACACACACACCCACACCAACACACACACACCACACACAACAACCCACACCAACACACACACACACCACACACACACACACACACACACACACACACCAAAAGGCCAGAACAGACGGCTTACACTTTTGTTCTTCCTCTCTTCCCTCCTTTAGCTCTCTTTATCATGGCCTCTTTATTTCCTTTAATCTGGGCTTCCGCAAATCCCCGATGAGCTCCCGTATTAAGCGCGGTCAGGACAAGACACAAAGGCTTCCGAGAGCGTGTGTTTGTGTGTCTGTTGTGTGTGTTTGTCTGTGTGTTTGTGTGTGTTTGTCTAGACTTGACAGGCAGACAGAAACTTATTCTTTGCATTCACTTATTAAATTCAATATATCAGAGAGAGAGAGAGAGAGAGAGAGAGAGAGAGAGAGAGAGAGAGAGAGAGAGAGAGAGAGAGAGAGAGATTTACTGCCTTAACTTATCTACTTTTTAACCCATCTGCGTGCATAATATTTATAAATTTATATATAAAAAGAGAGAGAGATAAATAGAGAGCCACTTTGTCAACCACACCATCACCATCAACACCATCATCACCACCACCATCATCACCACCACCACCACCACCATCACCACCACCACAAAGCCAGACGCCCTCCCCTCAAATCCTTAAATGGGCGGAAAACTAAACCAAAGATAAGAATTAACCAGAAACTTAACCCACCGAGGTGCTAATTACCCTGTGAGAAGGACACCTCGGCCACCCCTCCTGCCCTCCTTCCCTCCCTCCCTCCCTCCATCCTTCCCTCCCTCCATCCTTCCATCCTTCCCTCCATCCCTCCTTCCCTCCATCCCTCTATCCTTCCCTCCATCCCTCCATCCTTCCCTCCATCCCTCCCTCCTTCCCTCCATCCCTCTATCCTTCCCTCCATCCTTCCCTCCATCCCTCCATCCTTCCCTCCATCCCTCCATCCCTCCCTCCATCCCTCCATCCCTCCATCCCTCCATCCTTCCATCCTTCCCTCCATCCCTCCCTCCATCCCTCCATCCTTCCCTCCATCCTTCCCTCCTTCCCTCCTTCCCTCCATCCCCTCTTATCCTTCCCTCCATCCTTTCCCCCCCCATCCCTCTTCCCTCCATCCACCCCTCCATCCCTCCATCCCTCCATCCTTCCATCCTTCCACCCTTTCCCCTCCATCCCGCCCGCCAGAAAGGGCTGCCGCACCACCCCTGAACTTCCCACACTGAGCCTAACACCAAACACTACATTAACCTCATAACACACACAGATAGCCCCGAGTTAAACGGTTACCACTACTACTCTCGACCTGTGACGGCTGTGGTTCAGTTAGGGTCCTGACAGTTAGTGACCACCATCGGGATTTAAGGTACCAGGGTCACTGCTGCGGAGCATTGAAGTGTTCGGCGTCCTACATGGAAAGTACCAATCCGCAGTGGATTGAAGGGAGCGGGGGGCCTGATTGACTGCTGCCTCCCAAGAAGCGCCAGGCAAGGCTGCCGCACCACCCTTGAACCTCCACACTGTGTTCACACCATTACAAACACACATACATGACCTATCTATAAAGCACTAAAACCTACCCCCACAAACTAGTAGTAGTTAGCCATAGATTACCGCTTTCAACTTTCCTCACAAATTCCATGCGTTTTTTCTATATTGATGGTTCACTTCTTTTCCGCCAGCTTCGGCTGGGGGAGGGTGGGTGGGGAGGGGCTTCTACTTCCTATCCTTTCTCTCTTATTATCTAGTTAGTGTAGTATAGTTAAAGCAAACAGTCTTGTAAGGACCTACGGTCTGTTGCTGTTTGTGTTTCCTTTGTATTCCTTTGTATCCCTCCTTCCCTCCATCCCCTCCTCCATCCCTCAAAATCCCGATAAAACTGTTCGCCCCCTCTAGAATTACTGTGTGCAGTTCTGGTCACCTTATTATAAAAAGGACATAGATAAACTAGAAAAAATACAGCGCAGAGTAACCAAAATGATACCTAGATTGCGTAATAAATCGTACGAAAATCGGCTCAAAGAACTTAACTTATTCCCACTAAAAAACGAAAGGGTAAGAGGGGACCTCATCGAAGTCTTTAAAATCTTCAATGGATTTACGAACGTATTTCCCCGAAAATCTTTTCACGCTAGACCGTCAAGCTCAACTAGAAACAACGGATTTAAAATAAGAAACGGTTTGTAACGAACGAAGCAAAGTACTTTCTTCACAAGCCGTGTTGTAAACGTTGGAATGGGCTGCCCTCACGTAGTAAACTCAAATACAATAGAATCATTTAAAATCGCCTCGATAAAAATTTCATATCAAATCCCCGGTTGTCACTGTTTATCTCGGAATAATAATTTATCTCGCGGGCCTCTGATACTTACTCTCATTGCGTAAATGATTGCGAGTCGCGTCTACACAAACCCTCCCACACGTCTCAGACAGCCCCGAGTAAACGGTCACTACTACAACTTTTTGGACCTGTGACGGCTGTGGTTCAGTAAGGGCCCCATAAAACCATCGGGATTTTTATACCAGGGTCACTGCTGCGGGGGCATTGAAGTGCACGGCGTCCTACTTGGAAAGTGCACTAAACCGCAGTGGATTTACGGAGCTGGGGGCCTGATTGACTGCTGCCTCCCAAGAAAGCGCCAGGCAAGGCTGCCGCACCACCCTTGAACTTCCCACACTGAACCTACCCAACACTACATTAGACCTCCATAACACACACAGATAGCCCCGATTTAAAAGGTTACCACTACTACTCTCGACCTGTGACGGGTTGTGGGCCAGTAAGGCCCCTGTCAGTTGTGACCACCATCGGGATTTAAGGTACCGAGGGTCACTGCTGCAGGAGGCATTGAAGTGTAAAGGGGTCCTACATGGAAAGTACACAATCCGCAGTGGATTTAAACGGGACTGGGGCCTTTATTGACTGCTGCCTCCCAAAAAAGCGCCAGGCAAAGGCTGCCGCACCAAACCCCTTTAACCTCCCACCCGTGTTTCACAACCATTACAAAACCGCAAAAAATGACCAATCTATCAGCACTAAACCTACCCCCACAACTAGTAGTATTTAGCCATAGATTACGCTTTCAACTTTCCTCACAAATTCCATGCAGTTTTTCTATACTGCATGGTATCACTTCATTTCCGGCCAGCTTCGGCTGGAGGGATGGGTTGGGTGGGAGAGCCTTCTACTTTCCTATCCTTTCTCTCTAAACATCTAGTTAGTGTAGTGCAGTTAAAGCAAACAGCCTTGTAAGGACCTACGTCTGTTGCTGTTTGTGTTTCCTTTGTAATTTCCCTTTTTAATCCCTCATCCCTCCATCCTTCCCTCCTTCCCTCCCTCCCTCCCTCCCTCCCTCCCTCCTTCCCTCCATCCCTACTTTTTCTCTGTCTTCCTTCCCCCTCCTTTCCTCCTTCTACCACTCTACGCCTTTTGTCCCTTCCTTCCTTCCTTCCTTCCGTTTTCCCTTCCTTATTTCCTTTCTCTCTCCTTCCTTTTCTTCTTTCTTTCCTTCCTTTCTTTCTTTCTTCTTTCTTTCTTCCTTCCTTCCTTCTTCCTTCCTTCCTTCCTTCCTTCCTTCCTTCCTTCCTTTCCTTCCTTGCCCCTCCTCCTCCTTCCTTTACTTTCCTTCCTTCCATCACATATCTTCCATCGTCCTCAGCAGATTTTTTCCCCCCTCCCCCACCACCTCTTCCTCCTCTTCTTCCCTTCCCCTTCCTCCTCCTCCTCCTCCTCCTCCTCCTCCTCCCCCTCCTCCCTCCCCTCCTCCTCCTCCCTCCTCCTCCCTCCTCCTCCCCTCCTCCTCCTTAATTAAACGTCTTCACTGCCTCATAGTAACACAAAATAGGTAAGGAAAGAAATCCTGAGCAAAATTGCGTCACAAAACCAAATAAGGATAGAAATTCCTTATATTTCTTCCTTCCATGCGCTTTGACTCTTTAATTTTTTCCTTCCTTCTCCCCTCCTCTTCCCTCCTCTTCCCTCCAAACCCTCTTCCTCTCCTCCCTATCCCTCCTACCCTTATTCCTCCTTGCTTCATCATCTCTCCTCGCCTCCAACAATTCCTTCTCCACATCCAACCAACACTAACCATATCCTTCCTTCCATCCTTCCTTCCTTCCTTCCTTCCTTCCTTCCTTTCTTCCTTCCTTCCATCCTACCCCTTCCTTCCGAACCTTCCCTCCCACTCCCCCTTTTCTCTCCCTCCCTCCTTCCCTCCCTTTCCCCCTTTTCCATCCCTCCCTTCCCTCCCTCACCTCCGCCCGAGTGTGAAGAGGCTTGTCTCTCGTTTTGGGGGCCTTAAAAGAACATTCAACTTAACACACTGCTGCTTGTATTATAGTAAATAGTTGTTGTTTTGTCGTCCTCGTCCTGTGTGTGTGTGTGTTGTGTTTCGTGTGTGTGTGTGTGTGTGTGTGTGTTGGTGTGTTGTGTGTGTGTGTGTGTGTGTGTGTGTGTGTGTGTGTGTTGTGTGTGTGTGTCATTAATTAGACTCATATTTAAAGGTACGCAACGCAATGACTTGTTTCATATATCCTTTTTCTGTGGATTCTCATATATTAGCTGTGTTGCTTTGAAGAAGGTCTTAGACCGCTTGTGGTACCCCTTTTTCGAGTTTTTTTTTCATTTTTATTTTTAGTTATTGTTATCATTATTTTTTTATTATTTTTTATTATTATTATTATTATTATTCCTTATCACGTTTTTCTTCCATCATTTTTTAGAGAGATAAAACAGAGGAGAGGAAAGAGAGAGAAGAGAGAAGAGAGAGAAGAGAGAGAGAAGAGAAGGGGGTGGTAATTAGAGGAGTAAATTTTTTGGGGGGGTCTTTACCTAAAGTTTTCCCTGCTTCGTTGTAATTGTGGGTTTAAAGATGGGGAAGGAGGAGGGAAAGAAGAACGGGGAGGAGGTGGAGGAAGAATGGAGCAAGAAAGAGGGGAGAAGGGACACGGGCCAGTTGAAGGAGGAGGAGGAGGAGGAGGAGGAGGAGGAGGAGGAGGATAGAGCCGGTCTCCTCCAAATAATCAAGGAATGAGGCAGATGGTCTCTTTCCTCCCCCCTCCCTCTCTCTCTCTCTCTCTCTCTCTCTCTCTCTCTCTCTCTCTCTCTCTCTGGGTGATTTCAGAAAGCAGAGGGATTTGCCTAGTAAATAATTTTTTTATTTATTTATACGAGGGAAAAATATTTGAGTTAGGAACAATAGTTATAAATACTCAAAAAAATATGGTTTATTAATTATCATCATTATCATTGGTTTTTTTTTTATCATTATAGTTATTAATTTCTTATGATCATTGTTATTGCTCATTGGTGGTGGTTGTTTATTATCATCATTATTATTATTGTATTTATTATTATTGTTATGATTTTCTTATGATAATTGTTATTGCTCATTTGTAATTGTTCGTTATTATTATCACTATTATTGTTTTTATCATTATTATTGGTATTATTTATTTGTTATCATTGTTATTGGTGATTGTGGTGATGGTTGTTTATTATTATCACTATTATTGTTTTTATCATTATTATTGGTATTATTTATTTGTTATCATTGTTATTGGTGATTGTGGTGTGGGACGTGGATAAGGGCGAGGTTTTGGTGTGGTGGTTTGGGGTGTGGCGTCACACCTTGGGTTGGGGTAAGTACAGGGAGGCCCGGCCCCGTAAACCCTACTAGTTGTTTAAAGACGGGAAATCACCGGTACGGAAATTTATTATGGGGGCGGTGGTGGTGGTGGTGGCGGGGGTGGTTGGTGGTGGGTGGTGGTGGGGGTTTGGGGGTGGGGGTGGTGGCGGGGTGGTGGGGGTGGGGGGGGGTGGTGGTGGTGGTGGTGGGTGGGGCGGTGGGGTGGTGGTGGGGTGGTGATGGGTGGTGGTGGGGTGTGGTGGGGTGGTGGGGGTGGTGGGGGGGGGGGGGTGGGGGTGGGGGTGGGGTGGTGGTGGGGGTGGGGGTGGTGGTGGCTGGTTTTTCTTTAAATTGTATTTCTCTCTCTCTCTCCTCTCTTTTCTTCTCTCTTCTCCCCCTCTCTCTCTCCTCTTTCTCTCTCTCCCCCTTCTCTCTTCTCCTCTCTCTCTCTAAAATTTTTTTTTATCTCAAATCTTCCAAAGTATTTAACCTTTTATCCCCTGCCCTTTTTATCCCCATCTCTCTCTCTCTCCTCTCCCTCCTTCCTTCTCTCCCTTCCTCCTTCCCCCGAAACACGCAAAATCCCTCTCTCCCTCCCCCCCCCCCCCCTTTTCCCCCTTTTTTTTCCTCCGTCTCTGAAACTTCTTTTTTTTTTTTAAAATTATAATCATACAAAAAGTTAATAAATAGTTCAGTTAAGGCAGTAAATGTTCATATAACTTTGATTCAATGACTTGTCTGATAATACATGTGTGATTCTGGCTCTTTTGCATTCGTTGTTTGATCTTGCCAGGGAGTTATTGAGACTAGCCTGTTCTCG
>JACEEZ010022710.1:352500-360000 GCA_016584305.1 Chionoecetes opilio
TCTTTTTTTAAATACGTGTCTGAGAGGAATTTTTATTGGTTTGTGATTATTATTGTTGTTACGACTACTACTACTACTACTACTACTACTTCTACTACCTCTACTACTACTACTACTACGACTCTTCTATTACCACTACTACTACAAGATGTAACATTTATAGTGACTGCTTATTATTGCATATCTACCTGTCTAGATATTACCAAAGCTGGAATGAATCACTACCTCCACTACTACTTTTACTACTACTACTACTACTTCTTCTACTACAACTACTACTACTACTACTACTACTACTACTCTACATACTACTACCTTTTTTCCTACTCTACTTACTCTACTTCTATCTACTACTACTACTACTACTACTACCTACTTCTACTGCTACTACTACTACTACTACTTTTACTACTACTACTATTACTACTACTACTACTACGACACCTTTTAATGTACTACAATGATGTGCTTTGGGCAGTTCTTTGTGCCCAGTGTGCGTACATACCAGATTGTATGTATCTACGTACTACTTATAGGAAGGCAGGGGGAGGCTGGTAGAGGCCTCCTTGTTTCTTGTGTTGTAATTATTAGTGTGTGCGTGTGTGTGTGTGTGTGTGTGTGTGTCATTTAGTCACGGCCTTATCACACCGTATACCCTCCCGAAAAGAGCTTAGAACTCATAGTGACAGATCTTTGGGAAGGCTGGTTAAACACCCCTCCAACCCCATTTATCAGAGCAAGCAATATCCCCTTGAGCGAGCGGGTATTGAACGCGCGACATGAGAATAGCCAGGCAAACTCTATAGACTACTGAGCCATGCATCCTGCTGCCTTGATTGGTCCGTCCGTGTGTGTGTGTGTGTGCGTGCATGGGCGCCCTTTGGTTAGTGGAGCGTCACGTTACAGACTAGCACATACACACCGAGGAGTGGAGACCGCCAAGACCGTGTGCCGCCCCACCTTAACATTCCCTCCGTGTCAGGTGTCCGTCCACCCCCTCAAACCTTTGCCCTCCCATCTGTCTTCCTCCCCAGGGCACCAACATGCTAAGTCTCGCCTGCCCTGATAGCGATACGACACCCTGGCACGAGGAGTGTTGGTGGTGGATTTAAGGAAGAGATGAATCAACAGTTTTTTTTTATTTAAGTATACTCGAGTCGTCTCACTGAGCAACGACAGGCTGGTCGTCCCTCTGCCCTAAGCTCCTCCTGCTCCATATGTCTCCGCTGCCCTCTGACCGCCCCGCCCCCATACCAGGAAAGGTCACCTTACCTGGGTGGCCGCCTCAGCCTGGCGTCCCTAATGCTCTCATCTTATCCCTGCACCTCGTCTTAATTAACCCTTTAAGAATCAGGATACGGAAAACATAATTAAAAAGTAACAATTATTTAATAAATTAATTTGTTTGTACAGTATATACATTGCGACGTAAAGCTGACGGCGATAAGGAGCCGAGGGCCGGGGTTGGCGAGTCGCGAGCCTCGGTCTATCTCCTCATGATGTCGGCGATGGAGAAGCCGAGTCTCTTGGGAGGGGGCGCCGCGGGCAGCTCCTCGTCCTCCTCCGTCACCGTCTGCATCACGTGGTCGTCGTCGTCGTCGTCACAGTGCAGCACGTCGACCACCTCGTCAGCCTCGAGTGTGTCGCTGGTGGGCGCGACAAGGGTCCTTAGAGGCGAGACACAGAGAGTGGGTGACGGCGAGGCAGTGGAGGGCGTGGGGCAGGGCGCCGCCGCAGGGAGGGTGTCGTGGGCGTGCTGCGCCTTGTGTACGGCGAGCGTGCGCGCCTGGCAGAAGCCCTTGCCGCACGCCTCACACTTGAAGGGTTTTTCTTTGAGGTGGATGTATTTGTGGTCGCGGAGGTGGTCCTGTCTCCTGAAGGCCTTGCCGCAGATGTCGCAGGGGAAGGGCCGCTCGTCCGTGTGCGTCCGCTCGTGGATCAGCAGGTTGTAGCTCTTGGTGAACTCCCGCTGGCAGTACTTGCAGATGTACCGCTTCTTGGGTCTGCTGAGGCGGCCCCCGGGAGTCAGCAGCAGGCGGTTCAGTGCCAGCTCGCTCGCCCCCAGTGCCGCCCAGGGCAGCTGTCCGAACGAGCCGTAACTCTGCAGGAACCCCGCCAACCTTGGATCCATCCCCAGGGGCGGCGGCAGCTGCTTAGCGGCGCCTCCCGCCGATTGCAGCAGAGGCAGGGACTGCAACAGGTGGAGAGCGTGGTGGTCCCGGGAGAGCGGCGTGAAGGCGGAGCCCAGGGTGCCGGGGGTGAACCTGGCGCCGAGGCCGGGCAGGCTGGGAACGCTGGAAGAAGACGCCACCATGGTCTCGCAGTGTTGGTCACCAGAGGCAGAATGTACTTCAGGCCGGGACGGTGCCACAATTTATACCGAAGAGAAGCGCTGGGGGCAGAAGGGCCGACTATTGGCTGCTGAGGAGCAGCGGGAAGCGGTGCTACTGGTGGTGGAGGGAGGCAGGGAGGAGCCTCATGGAAGGCGGCCGCTCATTGGCCTCCGACGCCCGTGGGGGCGGAGAGGGAGTCGAGCGGTGAGCTAGGGGCGTGTCCGGTGAGTGGAAACTGTTCGGCGAGCTTACCTTCCACCCACCCTCGTCCTCCCATCCCCTGCGGCCAGCCTGTGGTCTGACTAATGCTTGTTTTCCCACACCGACACCGACACCAACACCCACCGACATACTGTATCCGGATTCTCTTATTGTCTCGTTTCCGCGAGCGCAGGTTCCGCCGCCCGACTGTGACGCCCTCAGCCAGACCCGAGGCCACTGGCGCCGCTGCAATAGTATGCGCTGCCGACAGCGTCCCTTTGATGGGCGCCGAGCCAGCACGCTGCTGCCTGATGGTCAGATAAGGGCATGACTCCCTCCACCCGCCACCTTGCCGCTGCCCTCTTCAGCATCATCACCCACTCCTCTCCCTCACTGATTCTCGCCGCGCCGAGATTGTGCAGAAAATACCTGACCGTCGCATCCTGCTGAGGTCCCCGCTGCCCGGGTGGCGGAACGTTAGGGCTGCCCTGGAGGCAAGACTCTCCGCTTAAAGCACCACCCTCCACCCACCCACCACTTCCCTCTTCCTCTTCCCTTCACTCCCAGCAGCTCTTTTCTAACCCATTCCATTTTTCCCCAGCATATCCAGTTTTCACCCATACACTCATGCCTCACCTGAGCCTCTCCACCTCAGCCTTGCGTCCCTTCACCACCATTCATCAGGGCAACATCTGCCGCCTCGGGCTCTCCTCCAGGTACTCTACTCCTGGCGCGGGTACTTTCTCACCATAGACCTCCGTGACTCACACTCACTTATGACTCACCTCCACATCCATGAGTCAACGTTTGTAATGACTCATGACTCACACACTCCCTTTACCCACTATACCACTGTCTAAAACTCACGACTCCACATCCCGGAACTCCCACCTTTTTCCTCCCCCTCCACTCCTCCACTCCTCCACCCACGCCTACCCCATCTCGCCACCTGTCACCACTGATCCTGCTCCCTCACCCCCTCCACCCCCTCCAATATCCCTCCAATACCCCTCAAAGTATCGCATGACCGCGCGTGGGGGTTCGGTATGTCGCACCGCCGCCCCGTGTCGTATTTACTCATACAACACCACCAGAACGACCAGGGGGGGGGGGGGGGGGGGGGGGGAGGGGTCGTTCCTATTTGTCATGGTGATGGGGGGGGGGGGGCGAAAACGACGACTCCACTTATTCAGCCCCCCTTCTTTACCCCCCCAGGACCCCACACACAAACACAGTCTTATAAGTGTTATCGTCGTCTTATCGTCGTTATAGTGTTGCGTTATCACCACGACTTGTGTCCTTTGCAGAGGTGGATAGATAGGGGGGATTGATGGATGATAAGGAGAGCAAGGGGATGAGGGAACTGAAGGATATAGGATAGGAGAGGAAAGAGGTATACAAGAAAGAAAGAAGGATAGAGAATAGATAGAGATGAGAATAGATATAGAGAAAGAATAGAAGGGAGTGGAAGGAAGGAAGGAGATGGGAAAGAATAGAGAGAAGGAGTGGAGTGGGAAAGGTGATGAGTAGAGAGGAGGAAGGAGAGGGAAATGAGTGGATAGGAGGTTAGGAAGGAAAGGAGGAATATGGGATGGAAGACGAAAATGGGTGGTAGGAAAGGAAGAAAGATGTGGAAGTATTAAGAGAATGAGGAAGCAAGAGATAATTACAATAGATTTTAAAGGAGGGATAGTAGAAGGGAAGAACTGGAAGGGTAAACGAAACTATAAAAAGCAAATGAAGAAAAAGGAAGCAGAAAATAATGTTGACTCAATATCTTTTCTTTCTTTTCACTTTGTCCTCTTTTCGTCACTACACTAAATTTTTCTTTAATTTTTTTTCCATCTCCTTTCTTTATTCTCTCCCTCCTGCTTCTCTCTTCTCTCCTATCCACTCATTTACCTCTCCTTCCTCCTCTTCACTCTCCCCTCTCCATCTCCTTCCTCCTTCTCTTTCCCCTCTCCCATCTCCTTCCTCCTTCTCTCTCCCCTCCCCCATCTCCTTCCTCCTTCTCTCTCCCCTCTCCCATCTCCTTCCTCCTTCTCTCTCCCCTCTCCCATCTCCTTCCTCCTTCTCTCTCCCCTCTCCCATCTCCTTCCTCCTCTCCTTTCTCCCCTCTCCCATCTCCTTCCTCTCCTTTCTCCCTCTCCCATCTCCTTCCTCCTTCTCTCTCCCCTCTCCCATCTCCTTCCTCCTTCTCTCTCCTCCTCTCCCATCTCCTTCCTCCTTCTCTCTCCCCTCTCCCATCTCCTTCTCCTCTCCTTTCTCCCTCTCTCCCATCTCCTTCCTCCTTTTCTCTCCCCTCTCCCATCTCCTTCCTCCTTCTCTCTCCCCTCTCCCATCTCCTTCCTCCTTCTCTCTCCCTCTCCTTCCTCCTTCTCTCTCCCCTCTCCCATCTCCTTCCTCCTTCTCTCTCCATCTCCTTCCTCTTCTCTCTCCCCTCTCCTTCTCCTTCTCTCTCCCCTCTCCCATCTCCTTCCTCCTTCCTCTCTCCCATCTCCTTCCTCCTCCTTCTCCCCCCCTCTCCCATCTCCACTCCTTCTCTCTCCCTCTCCCATCTCCTTCCTCCTCCCTTCTCCCCTCCCATCTCCTTCTCCTCTCCTTTCTCCCCTCTCCCATCTCCTTCTTCCTCTCCTTTCTCCCCTCTCCCACTCCACTCCTTCTCTCTCCCCGTATATTCGGTCTGTTGCTGTTTGTGTTTCCTTTGTAATCCTTTGTAATCCTTTGTCAACATGTAATCCTGTTGTCTAATTATCACGCTCCAAGGAACCATCTCTAATCTTTCCATTTAGGCGGCCCGGTGAGCTCTCGACGCCCATGCACACGCCCACACCCACGCCCTCCCCTGCTCCCCTGCCCCTGCTCCCCTGGCCCCTGCTCCCCTGCCCCCCTGCCCCCCTGCTCCTCTACCCATGGCGATATTCAGATTCTTCCCTAAAGCCACTGTGTTGTTCTGAGTTTACGATCTTGATGACCTCAAAACTTCTTCATGATGGACTTTACTACTGCTCTCTCTCTCTCTCTCTCTCTCTCTCTCTCTCTCTCTTCGTCTCTCTCTCTCTCTCTCCTCTCTCTCTCTCTCTCTCTCTCTCTCTCTCTCTCTCTCTCTCTCTCTCCTCTTTTTTTCCCATTTAAATAGTTAGTAATCATACAGATGGCTTAAAAGATAGATAAGTTAAGGCAGTAAGTGTTCAAAATCTCTCTCTCTCTCTCTCTCTCTCTCTCTTCTCTCTCTCTCTCTCTCTCTCTCTCTCTCTCTCTCTCTCCTTCTCTCTCTCTCTCGTTCTCTCTCTCTCTCTCTCTCTCCTCTCTCTCTCTCTCTCTCTCTCTCTCCTCGTCTCTCTCTCTCTCTCTCTCTCTCTCTCCTCTTTTCTCTCTCTCTCTCTCTCCCAGGTAAGACAAGGTAGGGCGGTGCCTCAGCCTCTGTAGGCCAAAACCTGCCTGTAAAGGGGGACGGCCCACCCCTTTCCCACGGCCTGTTATGCTAATGATACTCAAACCCCCTTTTTACCTGGACCCCTTAAACATTCCCCCTGCCCCCCCTTAAACATCCCCCCCTGCCCCCCCCTTAAACATCCCCCTGCCGCGCACACCCCCTAACCTGCCCCCTGTCGCCTCCTACCCTCTACCTTGCTCATCTGCTCGTTTATTGGGCTCCTCTGCCGCCCCTGCCGCCCACCTGCCCCCGTGTGGAGACCTTCCCTGCCACCTCTGATGCCTCGCCCTGCCACCCTGTTTTTCCTCTTCCTTCCTTGATAATCATTGTACAGAAAACGAGGGTAGTTGTAATGGTGTCTCAGAGGGGTGACTCTTCTTTACTGGATGTCTGGGATCTAATAAATTATGTTAGTAATGATAATGATGCTATGATATGATAAAGGGTTATGATTTAGGGTTTTGTTCAAGCTTGTTATTATTCTCTGCTAAGCTATATTCCTTCTTATTTTTCTTTCTTTAGTTTCTATAATAAGTTTTTGTATTTGATTTAATTTATTTTTTTGTGTGTTCGCTTTCTAGTCCGATTTCTTACTTGTCTTATTTTTCATCTCATTATCTTTTTTATTCTTTTCTCTCCCCTTGCTCCTTTTCTCTTCAGTAGTCTTCATAATTCTCTCTCTCTCTCTCTCTCTCTCTCTCTCTCTCTCTCTCTCTCTCTCTCTCTCTCTCTCTCTCTCTCTCTCTCTCTCTCTCTCTCTCTCTCTCTCTCTCTCTCTCTCTTTTCATTTTTTTCTACTCTCTCGCTCTCTCTTCTTTTTTTTCTTTTCTTATTTAAACTTCATCTCTCTCTCTCTCTTCTCTCTCTCTCTCTCTCTCTCTCTCTCTCTCTCTCTCTCTCTCTCTCTCTCTCTCTCTCTCTCTCTCTCTCTCTCTCTCTCTCTCTCTCTCGTCATGCTCCCGGTGACCTTCTATGTCTTCCCTTTATTCATTTCTCGCTGGTCTTTTCCTCCTCCTCCTCCTCCACTGTCTTGTTCTTGGTCATTAATTTATTTTCCTTGTTGCCTCTTCCCAACTTCCTATCTGGACTTGCTGTCTTCTTTTTATTTACTTGCTTTTTCGTCATCGTCATCATCATCATCAGTTTTTTTCTTCCTTCGTAATCTGCATCATTCAGACATTCAAACTCTGCACCACAAACATATGACAATTTTGTGTACATACGCACTACCGTAGATAATACTATAGTCGCCAGTCACTCGCCACTGCACTAATGTCGCCAGGTGCCATATATTACGAAATTTAGCATCACTACAGACTTTTATGTGCCACTGAAGAGACATGCACACTATAGTCGCCAGTCACTCGCCACTGCACTAATGTCACCAGGCGCCATATATTATGAAATTTAGCATCACTGCAGACTTTTATGTGCCACTGAAGAGACATGCACAGTAGTTTATATTATGTACATCACACCACATGTCTTCAGTGGCACATTATAGTCTGTAGTGATGCTAAAATTTGTAAT
>JACEEZ010022710.1:375000-380000 GCA_016584305.1 Chionoecetes opilio
TTCAACTTACTCCTTACTTCCTCCCTTCTTACTTCCCCTCCTTACTTCTTCCTTTCCTTTATCATTTATCACTTTATCATGACTTTCCCTTTACTGCTCTATGATAGCTGCTACCTCTTGTTTTCCTCTTGTTCCTACACATATACTCTATAGATGCGATTATGGGGGAGATATGAAAAGTTTTAACAAATTATCAAGTATTTTCATAAGGAAGTCAAAACAAAAACATTGGAGTAGCAGAAAAGTAGTTTATATCCAGGTATTCAGATTTGTGGTAAAGTATGATTTGTCAACATATGGCTCTGTGAAGGTATGCTGAAGATAACAGACGAGATTCTGCTTGACCGACCACCATCATCACCACCATCGTTTTCTTCACCATCATCACCACCACAATTTTCTTCACCACTACAAAACGTGCGAGACATTTACCACTATTCATGTAATCACCGTGCACCATTACCACCACCACCACCACCACCACCACCACCACCACCACCACCACCACCACCACCATTATCACCACCACCACCACCATCACCACCACCACCATCACCACCACAGCCACCACCACCACCACCAGCATCACCACCACCACCACCACCACCACCACCATGACCACCACCACCACCACCACCACCACCACCACCACCACCACCACCACCACCACCACCACCATGACCACCACCACCACCACCACCACCATGACCACCATTACAACCACGGGCTAGGTCACGTCTGCGCCATCCATCACAAGAGGTCACCACCGAGGCAGTCAAGCGAGCTGCCATCTGGCGGGGGAACCAGTCAATTGGCTTGTAATGATCGAGTATTTAGTACTGACCTGACCTGACCTGCTGTATCCCGCCGGTCAATAACTCTCTCCTAATAGCTGCCCGGTGCGGTGACTGGCGCGGCTCTAACACAAATCAGTGGGCCCAGGTTCGAGTTCCTATATTATGTTGTTTTCTTTTCTCCCTGTATGTAAATGTAGATACAGATTATGGTAAAAAAAAATATGGTATAGTCTTCTCTGATACGTTTTCTCTTTTCCTTCGCGTGAAAAAACAATTATTATTATTATTATTATTATAGAGTTGTAAGGATTCCTCTCACTTGTTTATCTCACTTTCTTGATTGGTTGATTCACTTGTTTGTTATGGAAGGTTAATTGCTGGGTTCCAAATGTCTGTTAGTCAGCTTTGTGTTCTGTGTGTGTAACGTATTCATGAAAGTCAGTAATGAAGGGAAGGCGAAGAGGTTTAGATGGACGGCAGGACAAAGGGGAATTAAATACACCATACTCTCGTTCTGTGTATCATCTCCATCCCAAATCCTCCCTTTCTCTCTCTCTTGCTACCCTCATATATGTAATACCTGGAATATACTGTGTGACTCTCTCTCTCTCTCTCTCTCTCTCTCTCTCTCTCTCTCTCTCTCTCTCTCTCTCTCTCTCTCTCTCTCTCTCTCTCTCTCTCTCTCTCTCTCTCTCTCTCTCTCTCTCTCTCTCTCTCTCTCTTTCCACCGCCCCCTTTTCTCACCACACTAATATGTAGCTCCCCTGTCGTGGCTGCCTAAGGGCCTCATGCTGCCCCCTGCCCCCCCCTGCCCCCCTCACTCACTCTCCCACCGCGGAGGGAGGCTGGTGTGGGTGTGTGACCTTTAAGCAGGGCGGTGCGTGAGGCTGAACCAGACTGTTCCGTCACGACGCACCGCTGGACACACTACTATAACTCCCGCGTCGAGGGTTCTACCGGCCCGACCTCGCACACGTCTGCCCGTTCTTGACTTTACGCGATGGAGCGACGCTGGTGTCTTATTATTTCTCTCTCTCTCTAGGGGTTATGGTTTCCAGCTGACGTGAAAGAGTTAGTATGGAAGAGCCTGGGAAACGATCATACGATGTTTTGTTGATTTTTTTGGGGGGAGGGTGTGTTTTCATGGACGGGTTTATAACACCACGCAAGACTGGAATGGAACACAAAATGATACATAAGATTAAAGGGAATAGTTTCACATCTTGTATCCATTTCTACAATTTTTTTTAAAGGGGGGCCTTGTGAACGAATGGAGGAATATCTACAGTGTGTGTGTGTGTGTGTGGTGTAGGAGAGAGAGAGAGAGAGAGAGAGAGAAGAGAGAGAGAGAGAGAGAGAGAGAGAGAGAGAGAGAGAGAGAGAGAGAGAGAGAGAAGTACTGCAGGGTTGGTGGAGAAGGGGATGTGATCGATGCGAGAGTTGGATTGAGGTGACGGGGACGGGAGGGACGGGAGGGAGGAGATGAAAGTGGGAGGGAGGAGCGATACAAAAACAGAATTGGAAGCCGGGAAATGAGAGGCTGCCGTGCCCGGGAGTGTGTCGTGACGAGCCGAACGGAAGCCCCGTCACGAGGACATATTGCACGAGAGAGAGAGAGAGAGAGAGAGAGAGAGAGAGAGAGAGAGAGAGAGAGAGAGAGAGAGAGAGAGAGAGAGAGAGAGAGAGAGAGAGAGATCCATCATCCACACCTTACCGTTTCAATCTCCTTTTTTCTCTCATAAGATAGCCAAGGACTCGACGGGGGTGAGGTAAGGAAATATTACGGATTATATAGGGTAGAGAGAGAGAGAGAGAGAGAGAAGAGAGAGAGAGAGAGAGAGAGAGAGAGAGAGAGAGAGAGAGAGAGAGAGAGAGAGAGAGAGAGAGAGAGAGAGAGAGAGAGAGGGGATGGGGGAGCTTTACTATCTCAAGAGGGCGCATGGAGAGGGTTACGTCACACATAGCCTGAAGGAGGAGTCGAGGAAGGAAGGAAGGGTGGGAAGGAAGCCTGCGAGGGACGTGTCATCAGAGGGAGTCAGGGGAGGGAGGGTGTGGGCAGTGTGGGTCCTGTGGGAGTGTCGTTATCAACATTCCCTGGCTACAGTACTATCCCGGGGGCGTGTTTGGGTCGTGCTGGGGAGGCTGCCGAGGCCCCATTACCCCCCACGCCTCCCCCACGCCTTTGAGAATGTCCCCTGTGACGCAGTAAGGGTGCTGTACGTTGGTAATTTCTTCTTCCACCTCGTGATTTTTTGTACGCTTGATTTAAGAACATAAGAATATAAGAAAATAAGGAAGCTACAAGAGGCCGGGACACCTACACGTGGTAGTTCCTGTTACTTAATACTACCTACATCCACTTTTCCTCCCCATCCATGACATTTTCTAGTCTCATTTTAAAACCTTATTGACTCCACACTATAACTACCTGATGACTGAGTCCATGCCAATCATTTACCACCCAATTTGTGAACTAGTTTCACCCTATTTCTTTTTTAAATTACGCTTTTTCAGTTTGAATCCGTTACTTCTTGTTACTTATCTATTTTTTCTTATCTACACCTGTTTATCTGTCCTAGTGTTACCTGCTTGCCTGAACACCTGTCTGCGAGGGGGGCGGTTGTATTTGCCCCCCTTCTTTCTCTGGTCTGAACCTGCATTGTAGACAGTGTAGGTTGTGTCCCGAAGCTAAACGGATTCTTGTTTACTTTAAATTGGTGAAGAAAAATAGTGCAGTAATGTGAGGATGTGCTATTCCGTGTATTTATGCCCTTCTTATAGTTGTACCATTTTGTCCATCAGTCACATTATTTCCTCAGTATTCATCTATTTAGTCTACTTTTGTTTACCTTACCATTCATGTTTTCTTCATTTATCCATCCATGCAGTGTAGTTACTATTTTATTGAACATTCCTCCATTCCTCTTTCCCTTCCCTTTTCCCTCCTTCCCTAGCTTACCATCCAACCCACCTACCTACCTTTACCTATCTGCTACCTACCATCTACTATCTACTCCTATCTACTACCTTCCTACCTATCTGCATACCTACTATCTACTGCTATCTACTACCTTCTTACCTACCTACCTACCTACCTACCTACCTACCTACCTACCTACCTAACTACCTACCTAACTACCTACCTACCTACCTACCTATCTACCTACCTACTTACTATCTACTACCTTCTTACCTATCTACCTATCTACCTACCTACTATAATATATCTACTGCTATATATCTACTGCTATCTACTACCCACCAACCTATCTGCTTACCTACTACCTACTATCTACTACCTTCTCTACCTATCTGCTTACCTGCTATCTACTTCTATCTACTACCTTCTTACCTATCTACCTACCTACTATAATATATCTACTGCTATATATCTACTACTATCTACTACCTTCTCTACCTATCTGCTTACCTACTATCTACTTCTATCTACTACCTTCTTACCTATCTACCTACCTACTATCTACTGCTATCTACTGCTATCTACTGATATCTACTACCCACCAACCTATCTGTTTACCTACTACTACCTACTATCTACTACCTTATCTACCTATCTGCTTACCTACTATCTACTTCTATCTACCAACTTCTTACCTATCTACCTACCTACTATAATATATCTACTGCTATCTACTACCTTCTCTACCTATCTGCTTACCTGCTATCTACTTCTATCTACCAACTTCTTACCTATCTACCTACCTATTATCTACTGCTATCTACTACCCACCTACCTATCTGCTTCCCTGCCGCCCCATCTGCCTGCTGCCCGTGCAATATGGTGAAGAATTTGGTGTTTACTCCCCAAGGCGGGTCACGATTCTCCCCAAGGTGGTGGTGGTGGTGGTGGTGGTGGTGGTGGAGTGGTGGTGGGGGAGAAGAAGTGGAGGGAAGTGGAATGTAAAAGAGGAAGAATAGGGAGAAGGGAGGAATCGTGTGTGTGTGTGTGTGTGTGTGTGTGTGTGTGTGTGTGTGTGTGTGTGTGTGTGTGTGTGTGTGTGTGTGTGTGTGTGTGTTTCATTATTAGGGAGTTAATGGGTGTTCGAATGGGGATTATATTGATGGGGAAGTGGGGATGCATGGGAGAGGATGGGGAGATTGGTGTTGGGGGTTCTTGGTATATAGTGGTGGTAGTGGTGATGCTGGTGTAGGAAGTGGTGTAGTGGTGGTAGTGGTGTTGTG
>JACEEZ010022710.1:385000-387500 GCA_016584305.1 Chionoecetes opilio
GAGCGAACTTGTAGCTCATTATTATCGATCTTTGGGTAATGCTGGAAACTTACACACCACACACCCCAATCCCTTGCTCAAGGGGGACGGTAACCGCCCGAATTTGTCAGTGAAAAATCTCCGGGAGCGAGCGAGGATTCCAACCGGCTACCACAGAATGGCAGGCCAGCGCGCTATCCACTTGACCATCGTGGCGGTCGTGACCATCGTGTGTGTGGGACAAGGTTTAGCATATATTTAGGGCTAACATCACTGCACTTTGAATTGGCTCATTCATATACCTATCCCCCAATTTTTTTTTTTCCCCTCTCTCTCTCTCTCTCTCTCTCTCTCTCTCTCTCTCTCTCTCTCTCTCTCTCTCTCTCCTACTCCTCTCTCTCTCTCTCTCTCTCTCTCTCTCTCTCTCTCTCTCTCTCTCTCTCTCTCTCTCTCTCTCTCTCTCTCTCTCTCTCTCTCTCTCTCAAATAACACTCATTTCCCCTCGGCCTGCCCTGTTATCCCAGCCATTAGCAGCGTCCTACCATCATCCGGGAGGGAGGTAGTGATAGCTGACGGTTATGAGGCCCGATAACCCGATAACCCGATAACCGAGCGGGATAAGTGGCCCAGGAAGTGATGCCCCGCGGCGAGGCTCCAGACGGTCCCACACGTGCCGCTGCCGCACACCCACGCCGCTCTTACGACGTGGCCTTCCTACGATACCTGGAACTGTCGCCGATAGGAACACTCGCCGACGTCTGCATTTAGGGATTAAATACCAACAATAGCCTGAATAGTTAGGCTAGGTTATGTGGTTAGGTTAGGTTAGATTCCTTTTCATATATTACAAGTTGAACTGTCGCTGAAAATGTACACGTCGGCGAGTGTTCCAATGTCGGCGAGAGTTCTGGGTTGGTGTTTCGGCGAGAGTTCCATAAACCCTTCCTACAGGATACTCGACCTTAGGGCAGGGCGGAACTCACCTTGCACGGGCGTCCTGATCACTAGGAGACCATGAGGCGATGTCAAGGGTGAGGGATGACATGGCGGGGTTGATTATAGGCAGGGTGGACGGGGAGACAGGGGCAAGATGGAAGGGTGACACGGACGGCAGGTGTAATAGACAGGTGTCAGAAGGGGACCGCGGTGGACAGGTGAGGGACGGTCCTGATGGTCCTGATGGTCCTGATGGTGCTGACCCTTGGCGGATTATGGATAGGTGTCAGGCTGGCCGAAAAACTATTGCTCTTAATACTTTACATTAATGTCGTGGAAGGTTGTGGAGGTCTCGGATAATACACGTGATTATGAACTGGTGTCAAGGGAGATGAAATACTCCTGGCGTAATAGGACGACACGCATAGAGGAGGAGGAGGAGGAGGAGGAGGAGGAGGAGGAGGGAGGAGGAGGAGGAGGAGAGGAGGAGGAGAGGAGGAAGGAGGAGGAGGAGAAGGAGCAGCAGGAGGAGGAGGAGGAGGAGGAGGGATATAGGTGGAGGAGGAGGAAACTAAGATTATTTTGCATCACAGAAAAAAAAGGGAGAATTTAATTTGCATCAAGAATTTCCTAAAAAAAAAAAATTCAAGAAAGTTTCAAGTCTATAATTTGCCATAAATTTGTATAGAGTGACAGGATAAAGCGTCTGGACTATAATGTTGGGAGAGAGAGAGAGAGAGAGAGAGAGAGAGAGAGAGAGAGAGAGAGAGAGAGAGAGAGAGAGAGAGAGAGAGAGAGAGAGAGAGAGAGAATGTTACCCTTATGTCGCTCTATCCACGACACGACAGGGAGAGGAAGTTTGGGAAGATAGACTATAGAGTGGAAAACTAATTGTTGGTGAAAATATTGTGAAAAAGTATAGCTATTTTGTCAACCGTTATGATGCCTGTGTTGTTTATTGCAATAGTGCATTTATATTTAATAACCTTTTTATTTTTTTAAATCCTAAAAAACTGGGCAAGGGCAGAAAAAAAAGTAACCTAAAGCCCGTTTAGATGGCAGTCCCTATAAAGAAGACAGTAAGATAATATAGAAAAGGGGGTGGGCCAATTTAGGTCGGGAGGTGTCTTGTCACTTCTCTCTTGAAGAAATCTAAATCGTAGGAAGATGGAAAAATAGAAACAGGAAGAGAGTTCAAGATAGTACGAGTGAAAGGAATGAAAGAGTGAAGATACTGGTTATATTTTGCATTAGGAAGAAGGACAGAATAGGGATGAGAATGAGTAGAAAGTCTTTGTGCAGCGAGGCCGCGGGGGGGGGAGGCATGCAATTAGCAAGTTCAGAAGAGCAGTGAGCATGAAAATAACGGTAGAAGAGAGCAAGAGAAGCAACATTGCGGCGGTGATTTAAAGATTGAAGACAGTCAGTCAGAAGAGGGGAGTTGATGATACGAAAAGCTTTTGACTCAACCCTGTTAAGGAAAGCTGTATGAGTGGATCCTCCCCAAACATGTGAGACATACTCCATACATGGGCGGATAAGGCCCCTGTAGAGAGCAAGCAACTGGGAGGGAGAAAAAAATGGA
>JACEEZ010022710.1:392500-405000 GCA_016584305.1 Chionoecetes opilio
TCCCTAAATGCACATTGGAGGGTTATTTCGTATGCAAAGTCCTTGAAGATTGGGTGTTTTGGGGGCGTGTGTGCGCAGGACGTGCTTGAGAGAGAGAGAGAGAGAGAGAGAGAGAGAGAGAGAGAGAGAGAGAGAGAGAGAGAGAGAGAGAGAGGAGAGAGAGAGAGAGAGAGAAAAAGAGAGAGAGAGGAGATGAGAGAGAGAGAGAGAGAGAGAGTGGTGTCTTGGGGGTAAGGTTAAGGGATTGAAAAAAGGTTAAGTTTAATGTTGTTTCATACATGCCTTTTTCTCTCTACCTCCTCCTTCTCCTCAACGGTCCATCAAAGTAACCATATTTCTCGATTGGTTGAGGCTGCTCGGGGCTCACTGTTACTCAAGAGCCGGATGGGCAGTCGAAACACACACACACACACACACACACACACACACACACACACACACACACACACACACACACACACACACACACACACTCACGTTTATTTAGTGTAAGTGCAACCATCTTCCCCTTAATATATGTTAGTGTAATGGTGTATCCGCGCAGTGTAATGGGAGCCGACGAGCGTCAATAATGGGGCCAGTGGATCGAAGGGTCTTGACGGATCACTCTTCCGCTCATCAAAAGAGTTAAAATGCCTTGAATACAACTCCTCAAGCCCTCCCATCAGCCCCTTTTTCTCCCTCTACCATTCTCTCTCCATTCCTCCTCCTATTCCTCCTCGTTTCTACTAATAAATCAGTGATGATGACGGATCGCCACCCTTCCATTCCTCTCAACAAATCATAGTTTTCGGGCGTAAATCAAACCTTCGCATTGCATCGCCGCTCGTCTAGACAGATCCAGGTAACATTTGAGGCCTCCGCGATCTGAACCCCCTCCTCCCCCCTCCCCCTTCCCCCTACGAGGAAATGCCGCATCGTGATGGAGCGGTGGGGATAATTACTGCCACGGAGGGCGGGACACAGCCACGACGACGCTATAGGGTGTGGGCGTGCATGGGTGTGTGGGTGTGCATGGGTGCGAATAGATGTGCTCGTATGGTGATGGCATGCAAGACCAGAGAAATTTAATTGCAGGTATACTCATTCTATGAAATGAGTGAAATTGATGATTAAATTAGTAATGATACAATGATAATTATGTGTAGACGTACTGACAGGTGTTAAGACAGGCGATGAAGGAGACACGGCCTGGGAAGTGAGTACTTTATTCCTAGATATGGGAACATCCTTTATTCCTCAATGATAATAATGATAATAGTGATAATAATGATGATAGTAATGATATTGACGACTATATTTGGCCAGATAGATATGTAGGAATGTCTTGTGTATCGTTAGTAGAAGAGAAATATGTTGTATATTTATTCGCAAGGGTTTTTTTTTTAGCTGAAAGTACTGAATAAGTTTTGTGCTTCAAGTAAGAACGAGGATGAATTTTGATGACTCAAAAGAACACTAGCCTAGAGCGAACGAGAATACGAAAACCAAACATAGACAAGGGATGATAAAAGGGATGATAATGAGAACAATAACAACATGGGAATCACCAGAAATTAACACACGTGAAAAAACTAGAACAGAAAAAAAAGCGTAATTTTATAACAAAAATAACCACTTAAAAAAAAAAAAAAAAAGATCAACTCGCAAGAACATCACAACTGCATCCCCCCCAAAAAAAAGTAAATAAAAAAAAGCCAAAAAAAAGCCTGTACAACAAAATCAGAAGTCAACAAAGGAAACAATAAAGACAAAGGATAAAGACAAAAGAGGAAGAAGAGGAGGATGAAAGCAAAAAAAAAAAAAGACCACAACAAAATCCAAAGTCCATTCAAGAAAACAATAAACATAAAGTGATAAATACAGAGGAAGAGGAGGAGGAGGAGGAGGATGCGTAACAACAGAAGGAGGTGGTTAAGGAGGGGGAGGGGGAAGCGGTGCCGTGTCTGCGAGCCGTAAGTCTGAGTGAGAGGCAATAATAGTATTGGAATGGTGAGCGGTAGGCGGCCATTACCCCTCCCTTTCACCCTTTCATCTCTGAGTGTAGGAGTGCGCAATTCACACCTCCTTTGTTATCCCCGCCACCACCATGAAGGAGGAGGAGGAGGAGGAGGAGGAAGGACCAGGAGGAGGAGGAGGAAGGACCCAGGAGGAGGAGGAGGAAGGACCAGGAGTAGGAGGTTGTTGAAATGAGTTAAACGTTTTCTCATTCTCGTGTCTCTCTTTTCTTTCTCTCCTACTCCCTTACCTCTTCTCTCGCCCTCCCTCCCTTGTTCCTTCCCTCCTCTCCACCTCTTCCCTTCACCCTTCCCTTCTCTCCCTCCGCCGCGTCCCTGGAGGAGGTGAGGCGCCGGTAAGGTGAGATGTGAGAGGAGGAAGGAGAAAGGAGGAGGAGAGGAAAGACATCAAGTTGTTTTCCTTAAGTCAACAAGTGCTTTAATTTTTACACTTTATTTTACTTTTTATTCAATTTTTTTTTTTAGCAATTATGACCGTATGCATCCCCAGCCTCATCCTTTTCTTTCTGTCTATGACCTTTATCCCTTCTTCTATATTTATCACTTTATACATTGCTCTCTCTCTCTCTCTCTCTCTCTCTCTCTCTTTCTCTCTCTCTCTCTTCTCTCTCTCTCTCTCCTGTTCTTTTCTCCTCTATTCTCTTCTCTCTCCCCCCTCTCTCTCTCCTTTTCATCTCTCTCTTCTCTTTTCTCTCTTGCTCTTTTGCCATCCCTCTATTTATATACATCTTTACCATCCTCTCATTCTTCCTTTTTTTTTTTATATTGCATGTTACCTTCAGCCAATTTTTTTTCTGCTGTTAAGTTATTTCCCTTTTATTTTATCGAGGGGGTTTTAAGGTAATTTTCCCCTAATATATAATGTATAAGGAGGTGTTTGTGGTGGAATGACTCAAGTTGTGGTTTATTTGGTGTGGTGGGTGTGGTGTTTGTGGGGTGTGTGGGGTGGTGATGATGGTAGTGGTGTGTGTGTGTGGTGGTGATGGTAGTGGTGTGTGGTTGTGGTGGGATGATGGTAGTGGTGTGTGGTGTGGGTGGGTGATGGTAGTGGTGTGTGTGTGTGTGGGTGATGATGGTAGTGGTGTGTGTGTGTGGTGGTGATGGTAGTGGTGTGTTGTGTGTGGTGGTGATGGTAGTGGTGTGTGTGTGTGGGGTGGGGGTGATGGTAGTGGTGTGTGTGGTGTGTGGTGTGAGGTAGTGGTGTGTGTGTGGTGGTGTGATGGTAGTGGTGTGTGTGTGTGTGGGGTGGTGATGATGGTAGTGGTGTGTGTTGTTTTGGTGGTGATGGAGGTGTGTGGTGTGTGTGTGTGTGGTGGTATGGTGTGTGTGTGGGGTGGTGGTGATGATGTGTGGTGTGTGGTGGTGTGGTGTATGGTAGTGGTGTGTGTGTGTGGGGTGGTGATATGGTATGGTGTGTGGTGTTTGGGTGGTGATGATGTGTGTAGTGGGGGTGTGTGTGTGTGTGTGGTGGGTGATGATGGTAGTGTGTGTGTGTGTGTGGTGTGATGATGGTGTGGTGTGTGTGTGTGGTGGTGGTGATGGTAGTGGGTGTGTGTGGTTGGGGTGGTGTTTGGTATGGTGTGTGTGTGTGTGGTGGTAAATGGTAGTGGTGTGTTGGTGTGGGGGTGAGGTAGTGGGTGGTGTGTGTGTGGTGGTGATGGTAGGTTTTGTGTGGGGGTGATGGTAGTGGTGTGTGTGTGTGTGGTGTGGTGATGGTAGTGGTGTGTGTGTGGGGTGTGGTGGTGATGGTAGTGGTGTGTGTGTGGGGTGATGATGGTAGGGGTGTGTGTGTGTGTGGGTTGATGGTAGTGGGTGTGTTTGTGTGGTGGTGATGGTAGGGTTGTGTGTGGGGTGGTGATGAGGTGTGTGTGTGTGTGGGTGGTGATGATGGTAGTGGTGGGGTGTGTGTGTGGTGGTGATGGTAGTGGTGTGTGTGGGGTGTGTGGTGGTGTGATGGTAGTGGTGTTTTGTGTGTGGTGGTGATGATGGTAGGTGTGTGTGTGTGTGGTGGTGATGGTAGTGGTGTGTGTGTGTGTGTGGTGGTGATGATGGTAGTGGTGTGTGTGTGTGTGGTGGTGATGGTAGGGGTGTGTGTGTGTGGTGGTGATGATGGTGGGTGGTGTGTGTGTGGTGGTGATGGAAACTGGTGTGTGTGTGTGTGTGTGTTGGTGATGATGGTAGTGGTGTGTGTGTGTGTGGTGGTAATTTCTGAAGTAGTTTGTGAGAAGCTTTTTCTATATAATGTCATTTCTATGTATTTCTATGTTTCTATGTAATGAGTTTGAAGGTTTGCTCTCTCTCTCTCCTCTCTCTCTCTCTCTCCTTTTCTCTCCTCTCTCCTCTCTCTCTCTCTCTCTCTCTCTCTCTCTTTTTTTGGGCCATAACTTTTTGAAATACATACAATTTAACTTCTATACACTCCTATTTCGTTTTAGTTCATTACACTAATAATTTCTCTTCCTCTCGTCTCTTTATTACTGCCTTATTATACCTCCTCCCCCTCCTCCTCCTCCTCCCCCCCCCTCCTCCCCCTTCCTCCTCCCAACACATGAGGGAGTGGAAGATAGAGTCGAAATCAGAATCCTCCCTCCCCAAATTATCTTTCCTTTTGTTTCTCCCTCCCTCCCTCCCTCCCTCTCCTCCCTCCCTCCCTCCCTCCCTCCCCTCCCTCCTCCCTCCCTCCCTCCCTCCTCACACTGCCCTCTCCTTTCATCATCGTGTTATCCTCCTCCTCCTCCTTCAGTATCTCAGTTCCGTTTCCTCTCTAAGCTTTCCTTCATTCCTTCCTTTTAGACCTCCTTCTCCATCTCCTCCGTATGCCGCACTTAGAATATGCCGTTCAGGTCTGGTCGCCTTGTTGTTTTATTTTCGTAAATTATGAAGCTATATTGGTGAAGGTGTACAAGTATACCCTATGTACTATATGCACTTTGGTACTAGGTGCTCTAATGTACTCATGCCATGTGCCTTTATTATGTAATTTTTGCTCTAGTACTTAAGTGAACTCTGTCTTATTTAGTTTTTTTTTGCCTGTATGCCTCCGGGTGATATTAAAATTATTGTTGTTATTATTATTATTATTATTATTATTATATTATTATTATTATTATTATTATAGAGGTATATAGCTATTATCAATTATTTGCTTTAACGCTTAAGTTCATTCCCTCGTCCATATATTATTTTTTTTTTTTTCTTGTATGCCTTCGGGTGAGAATAAAATTATTATTATTATTATGGATCACCTGAAGATCCGTCACCCCAGTACAGAGTTTGGCAGGGTGACGGATCTTCAGGTGGGATATCCTGGGATGACGGTTCTTCAGGTGGCAACACCTGGGGTGACAGTTCTTCAGGTGGGGTCAAGACCTGACCTGACTTCACCTTCCAAGTGAGGTTAGGTCAAATGGGTAAAAGGGAGGAGTCAGGACCCTAGCTCCAGTCAGGTAAGAGGACTATATAAAAGTAAGTGGGCTAAAAAAAAAATAAGTCATAGGAGTCAGTGGACCCTGGCACGCAATACCTTCCAAACCCTAGCGCCCTACCACTGCTGTGTGATGATTCCACTATAGTTATTCGGGTTGGCTTCAACAAAACAGACTTTTAAAGCGTGAAGTTAAATGTGTTACTTGTGATAACTAGATGAATTGGACAAAATACTCCAGATCGAAGGATGGTTTTCTGTGGAAATGCCAAACAAAAGACTGCCTGAATTATAAATCCACGAAATAAATGTACTGTATTTTGGAATACTGAGTAAAGTATAATGTATTTTGTATTTCGGAACACTGTATATTACTCTTATTTTTTCTTTAAACTTTCACAAAAAGATGCATAACACAAAGGAATATATTTGTTATCCTAATTTTATATATTACATTCACTGTGGGCTGGGGTGACGGATCTTCAGGTGGGATATCCTGGGGTGACGGTTCTTCAGGTGGGATATTCTGGGGTGACGGTTCTTCAGGTGGGATATCCTGGGGTGACGGTTCTTCAGGTGGGATATTCTGGGGTGACTGATCTTCAGGTGGACATTCTGGAGTGACGGATCTTCAGGTGATCCATTATGATATTACAATCAGTTCAAAGAAGAGCAACCAAACTGATTCCATCTCTGCGAAATTCATCTTACGAAGAGAGGTTGCGAAAATTCAATATGTTTTCTTTAAAGAATCGAAGAATCTTGAGGGAGGTAACTTGATATAAACTTTTAATATCCCTAAAGGATTTGATGTCATTAATCAAGAGAACCTATTCGAGTTTTCTCCTCAAGTGACAACAATAAACAACGGTTTAAAACTGAATGGTCAACGGTGCAGCACAGATCAACGAAAATAATTTCAATGACAGAGTTGTTAATAGGGGAACAAAATTACCAGCAAATGTTGTCGAAGCCAGCACAATCCCTACCTTTAAAAACAGACTAGACGCGTACTGTAAAGTAAATGGGTTTTGATATTGCCCCGCGAATTATATTATTAACATCCCCCGGAGTGTTAGTGGTATAATTTAGTTAGTGGTTATACTATTAATTAGCATACTTCATTCCTCTCATTCTTCACGATAAAACTTCCATGTTCCTACCCTCTTTAGGGGCATCATATCCTTATCCAACTGATTTTTTACATGTAGTTGATAGTTAGTAGGATGTAGTTCAGCAGATACCCTCGTTATAGATCAATAAGTCTCCTGGTATCTGTTCTTCCTATGTATTCCTATGTATTCCTCCTCCTCCTCCTCCTCCTCCTCATTACACTACCTCATCTCCTTCTCCAACCTTCTGTTCTCCCTGGATTTTGTATTTCCCCTCTCTCCTCCTCCTCTCTCTCATTCCTCCTCATCTCCTCTCCTCTCTCTCTCTGATTCTCTCTCTCTCTCTCTCTCTCTCTCTCTCTCTCTCTCTCTCTCTCTCTCTCTCCTCTCTCTCTCTCTCTCTCTCTCTCTCTCTCTCTCTCTCTCTCTCTCTCCTCTCTCTTCTCCACCCCACATCACCTCACATCTCACACCTCCCTTCAAAAAAAAAAACTTGCAAGGGTTATGATGGTGGTGATTGTAATAGTAGTAGTGGTAGTAGTAGCAGTAATAGAAGTAGTAGAAGTAGATTATATTATTTGTATTATAGTAGTAGAAGTAGATTAATGGGGAGAAATAGAAGGGGGAGAATGATACAGCTGTTTGGGGTGTTACTATAGGGATATATCGGAGGGGGGATAAGGGGAGGCTCGTGTAGGGGTGTGAGGCCGTGGAAGGGAGGGTGTGAGGTGTAGGGGGTGTTAAGAAGCCGCAGTGAAGACCGATAAAGAGGTGACAGCCTGCCAGGTGGAGGAGATATAAAGTAATGCAAATACAAAGGAAGAACAGACAGCAACAGCCCTACTAGGCCAAACGAGGCTGTCTGTGTGACTACTTTCTACCACTATAGTTTCTCCATCACTATGTACTGTACAGCAGTGTCGGTGCTACTTTAGTATGCGTTCTACCGTTCTGTTTCTACCTTAGTATGCGGTCTACCGGCTGCTTCTACTTTAGTATGAGGACTACCGCGCCACCACGCTAGACTGTGGGTTTAATGCATTATTTCCATCGGAGGATAACAATTTATTTATTCATTTATCAATTTATTAATGAACAATAACATCACATTGCTAATTATAATAATAGTATATCATGCATAAACAATTAGCGGTACACATTACGAATATCGTTCAAAAATGCTATAAATAAATCAGGTTCATCTTTTCTGAGCACTTTCCAGCAAAAATGATTAAGGTGTGACTGAAACAGTTCCTTGCTAACACCTCTCATGTTCTTTAAAATACGTGTTTTGGCATCCAACCACGATCGTTCTATGCCTTGAGTGTTTGCTGCTGTTACTGGATCCACGTAATGTTCTTGATGATTCACTGTATTATGGCGATAACCCAGATTATTTAAGTTTCCATATGCAGGCCATTCATCAGAGTGATTCACTGAACCGGCTTCACATTCCCGCTGAATGATGGGAATCAGAGTATTTCTGTCACGCCGTTCCACATGAAAATAACAGCAATCAGAGCCTTGCTTGAGGCCAATACCCAAGGCCCATCGATTCGGCGTCCATAGTCCCTGTTGTTTTGTACGTCTGCGTCGCTGTCTTCAGAGAGGGGAGCAGTATCGCCATTCAGCATTCTCCCACGATTGTATTTTCGCTTTCCGGCAAATCTTGCCGTCTTGCCGGTTGTCGTCTATACCAACCATCTTGCCTCTTGCACGATATGACACGATGCTTCCACACACTTCTCGGCACATATTGTAACAGTCATTTACTGTGGCGGAAGACCTCTCTGTTAGAGTTATTGCTTGGACCATGAGTATTCCCATAACAAAAAGAAACACCAGTTCTAAGATTTCACACAAACTCAGCAGGCCTGAATTCTCCACCTCTCTCACACTTTCGTTTTTCCTGCATGATACAAAGGAATACAAAGGAATACAAAGGAAACACAAACAGCAACAGACCGATAGGTCCTTACAAGACTGTTTGCTTTAACTACACTACACTAACTAGATAATAAGAGAGAAAGGATAGGAAGTAGAAGGCTCCTCCCCACCCACCCATCCCTCCAGCCGAAGCTGGCCGGAAAAGAAGTGATACCATGCAATATAGAAAAACTGCATGGAATTTGTGAGGAAAGTTGAAAGCTGTAATCTATGGCTAACTACTACTAGTTTGTGGGGGTAGGTTTAGTGCTTGATAGATAGGTCATGTTATGTGTTTTTTTGTAATGGGGGTGAACACGTGTGGAGGTTAAAGGGTGGTGCGGCAGCCTTGCCTGGCGCTTTCTTGGAGCAGCAGTCAATCAGGCCCAGCTCCGTTCAATCCACTGCGGATTGTGTACTTTCCATGTAGGACGCCGTACACTTCAATGCCTCCTGCAGCAGTGACCCCTGGTACCTAAATCCCGATGGTGGTCACTAACTGTCAGGACCCTAACTGAACCACAGTTACTACCACATCATACCACATACTACCACATCGATAACACGGATCTGCTTGCTGTGGTGCAACCAGAAGATTATTACTACGAAGAAATGCAACTGCAGTTTCTTCTGACTGTAGAACTTTTTTGGTAAAGATCTTTCTACTTCATTGTGGAGTGAATGAAATACACGTATGTGGAAGTTTTTGACTAAACAGAGGAGAGTCATCTTTGTTCACCCTATATAGGACAACTGTGAACTATGATAACCTGACCTGTGTTAGCTACCTGACCTGACCTGTGGACCAGTAACTAATCCCTTCAGATGCAGGGGTAGGGGACCTGTGGTCCAGTGTAGGGATAGATCACACCCCACACCACTGTAGACTGCGGGGTGTCTGGACGGTTCGAGCGAATACCTTTTCGAGCGTTGGACGATTCGAGCGAATACTTTTTCGAGCGTTGGACGATTCGAGCGAATACTTTTTCGAGCGTTGGACGATTCGAGCGAATACTTTTTCGAGCGTTGGACGATTCGAGCGAATACTTTTTCGAGCGTTGGACGATTCGAGCGAATACTTTTACGAGCGCCCCACAAACCTTGCTCCACTTCTCACTACCGTAGTATTGATAATTTTCTTTTTGTTCTTGATATCATCTGTTACTAAACCGAACCCCACCTCTAACCTAACCTAACCTAGTCTCATTTAACCTAACTTAACAGTTTCTGGTTGAAATATCGGTAGATTTATACGTTATAATAGGCGTTATAATGCACTCACTTTTTCTTTTCATCAAAGTTCACACAAACACACACAAAGGCGTAACAGATAGGCGTACGTCCTGTTTCTATAAATACTATAGGCAGTACAATCCAGGCAGAGGGGAGTGAGATCAGGTCAGGTACCCTGTGTGTGTGTGTGTGTGTGTGTGCATTAGCTGACGTAACCTCACTGGTACCCTTTACCGCATATAACACTTTAGTCTCCAGCTGCAATAATGTCGCCAGCCGCCAAATATTACAAATTATAGCATCGCTACTGATGTGTATGTGCCACTGAAGATGATACACAGTAGTTTATATCATGACTGTATAATCTACCCTGTTCCAGCGTTGTTTTATGCTTTGTAGCTGCAAGTAAGTATATACGGTTTCAAATTTCCCAACTCGTTTTTTTTTCGCGCGACGACGACGGCGGGAGGACACTCAGAACATAAACACTAATTGGCGACCTTATTGTTGGTCGCCACTCTGGTGATATTTTTGAAATTTGTTAATTTATAGCCATAATATGGCACAGATGAAGACACAAAATGACAGACTCTCCAGATAGCCCCTTTTAACTTTCCTGAAATCATGGATGTAGATATGTAAGTATTAACGCTACCAAAAATTTGCTCCAAATGCAAATCCTCAAGGAGGATTATCACAACAATAATTATCGTCAAGGAGGATTATCACGACCGGACTTTGACCTGATTAGGACCTAAAGCCGTGACCTCTCAGGGAGGCCCATCCTACTGACATCCCTATGTGATTTAATTATATTGACCTGGGGCATCCCACACCTAATTTCATTCACACCTCCAAGGCCCAACCCCATTCAGCCTCTCTCTAACTTCTAATATCTAATATCAAACTTCTAATATACTATATAAGGAGAGAGACTCAGAGAGACTGTCAGACACAGTTACTCTCTACTACAGCTGCCGTGATCAGATGAGGATATAAAATAGCTTGCGTGAGTGACTTGCAAGTTGCAATACAAAGGTTTAGAAATACATGACACGTCCGTGCATTCATGCATAGAAATAACACCGTACTGTTGCAATGATTTTTAACCCCCCAGAGAAATGCTGTCACTTTACAAAGGACATTTATTCCAATGCTGACGATCAGGAAGGAGTATGTTGATACACCTGATATATAAATGTTCAGAAAAAAACACATTTTTTGGCCTATAGCATGAATGGGTATGTATCCTAATATATATATATATATATATATATATATATATATATATATATATATATATATTATATATAATATATATATATTATATATATATATATATAATATTTGTTTTTTTATGGGTGTACATTACTTGTCAAATATTTTTTTCCCTTTTTTTTTATATCTTTCAGTCGTCTGAGCCTCATAAAATACCCCAACTGATTTTAATTTTTGGGTGATTTTGCCCGCGGCTTTTTGAGACCGAGGTCGCCGTTTTGGTCTCTTTTTGGGGATGAGATTGGTGGGAACTGTAGTGTGCGACCTGCAATCGTCCCCACCTAGGATCTCTGTATAAGGTATCTAACCCCACCGGTTGCACCCACCTTCCTCTGTCCGTCCACACTACGAAACTTTGTTTGGAAACATGTTTCCAAACTGTTACACTAAAGAAAAATAGAAGTAAAATTTACGTAGGCGAGGAGACTATAAACTATAGACTAAACTATAGACTATAGACTATAGGCGAGGTCTGGAGGAAGTGAGGACGTTTCTATCGTGGGAAGGTGTGCCCAAGGGATTAGGTGTCGGAGGAGTCACACCTGTGACCTGACTAATTTTTTTGTCTCTTCCCCCAACACAAAAATTGAATTGAAATATTAATATATTGCTTATAACGGGACCGTGAATGTTTTGATGACTTGTTTTGGAAAGAAGTACACATATTATTTCCCTTGTTACTCATTAAATGTAGGCTGAGAGAGAGAGAGAGAGGGGAGAGAGAGAGAGGGGAGAGAGAGAGAGAGAGGAGAGAGGGGGAGAGAGAGAGAGAGAGAGAGAGAGAGAGAGAAAAAAAAAATTGTAACAGCTTGCCAAGAGGTTTGAAAGTTTTGTAGAAGACGCATATACAAAAGTTTAGTCCATATGGTAGTAATCGAGATAAAGCAGAAGCGATAAAACAAAACTTTCCTGCAGTGGCGATCCCACCACAACACCGCCCACTGCCGTGGCGCGGCAGTCGGCGGTGTTGTGGTGGGATCGGATTCAACTAAAATCAATTTCTAAACCAGACATCTGACAAAAAATCTCTTAAAATTTCAATAACAAAACAATTTCTTAGTCTTATTGTTTAATACCATCGTGTATAGTAGCATATACCTACGCTCGAATAGCCATTTCCACCCTTTGAATTTGGGTCTTTCGCTCGAAAAGTCATTCGCTCGAAAGGTCGTGTCGACTGCGGTACTGCGGTAGAACGCATACTAAAGTACCACCGCAGTGTCTCTATTGCTCACATTTTTTTTATTTTTTTTATTTGCTTTAGTGTTGATTAAGTTAACTCTGTGTCATGTTGTTGTAGTTTTCTTCCTGTTTGCCTCCGGGTGATAATATTTTTATTATTATTATTATTATTATTATTATTATTATTATTATTACTATAAATGTAAGGATCTTAGGTGGAGACAGAAGGTGGAAGGTGGAAGGTAAGGAGATGGAGTAGTGGAGATGAGGAAAAACGGAAGAAAAAATAGTGGGATGTAATATGAGTTATCCGTAAAGCCACAAGTC
>JACEEZ010022710.1:407500-417500 GCA_016584305.1 Chionoecetes opilio
GAGAGGAGAGAGAGAGAGGGAGAGAGAGAGGAGAGAGAGAGAGAGAGAGAGAGATGTAGAGTAGAGTTGCATTAGATAGAGAAAAGAGAGAGAGAGAGAGAGAGAGAGAGAGAGAGAGAGAGAGAGAGAGAGAGAGAGAGAGAGAGAGAGAGAGAGAGAGAGAGAGAGAGAGAGACGGAGACGAGAGAGAGAGAGAGAGAGAGAGAGAGAGAGAAGAGAGAGAGAGAGGAGAGAGAAAGAGAGAAGAGAGAGAGAGAGAGAGAGAGAGAGAGAGAGAGAGAGAGAGAGAGAGAGAGAGAGAGAGAGAGAGAGACTTGGTAGCAAAAAAAGCAAAAAGAGGGCGAGACAGGGGAGGCAAGGGAAGGGTGTGAAGTGGCGGTTGACCCCAAAGGGTAGCCGTGCCACCAAAGACTCCTTCACGCTGAGCAGGTGGCTGGCGGAGGCTGCCTGGAGGTGAGGTCAGGTCGCGGGAGGTCACGTTTATGGCATCACTGTCAGGGGAGGTTTGTTTGTGCAAGTGTGAACGCTGTGACCTAGAATTAAAGAGAGGCATGCCATTACCCATGCACCCATACCTACCTCTGTGTGTGTGTGTGTGTGTGTGTGTGTGTGGTGTGAGAGAGAGAGAGAGAGAGAGAGAGAGAGAGAGAGAGAGAGAGAGAGAGAGAGAGAGAGAGAGAGAGAGAGAGAGAGCAACTGCTGCCACCTTTATATCTGTCCATACATGTTATAATAGTTCCTTATCGTATTCAAATTATGCATTTTCTCACTTTTTTTTCTCATGCTTCTTGTTGGGTTTTTTTTCATCAGCTTAGACACATTTTTATAAGACTCAAAACCAAGGGAACATAAATACATTTCTTATAGAGTAACAGCGACAAATGAAGGAGTAAAGAGATGACAAAGGATAAAGGCGTAGGATAGGAGATACATGAATGAAGAAGGAATGAAGAGAGAGAGAGAGAGAGAGAGAGAGAGAGAGAGAGAGAGAAGAGAGAGAGAGAGAGAGGAGAGAGAGAGAGAGAGAGAGAGAGAGAGAGATAATGAAGCCACGAAGAATCCCAGAAAGAGCGACATGAGGGTAGCGGAGCAGAAGCATAGAACAAGTAATAAAGTGTAACTGAGGCAAGGCAGGGGCGTGAGGAGAGCAGATAAGAGGAGGAGGAGGAGGAGAGGAGGAGGAGGAGAGGAGGAGGGAGGAGGAGGCTCGCTACCTGATCCCTACCACTCCTCCCCGCGTGTGTACCGTCCTTGATAAGTGGAGCGTCACCTTACGCACACACACACACACACACACACACACTAATTTATGTAAGCAAAAACAAAAAGACTAAATATAAAATGCTGATAACTTACTGAGGAATAGAAGAAAGATGAGATTTAGAAGGATAAGGAGGAGAAGGAAAGGTACATAGATAACAAATACAGAAATAGACGGAAGATAAATCAAGAAAATATAAAGAGAGAGAGAGAGAGAGAGAGAGAGAGAGAGAGAGAGAGAGAGAGAGAGAGAGAAGAGAGAGAGAGAGAGAGAGAGAGAGAGAGAGAGAGAGAGATTGTGTTTCAGAGGGTTTGTTTTGACGGGTAAAAAGAGTACGAGGGTGATCAGAAGTGACAGAGCTATTTTCCAAGAGCCAGCCGTGTGTGTTGTGGTGGTCAGGTGGCCCCAACACTGACCTGACCTTCCCCTCCCCTCCCTCACACTTCCCCTCCCTCACTCCATCACTCCCTCACCCACTCCCTCACTCTCCTCATAATCCTCTCCATCCCTATAGGCATTCATGTTTAGATGGTTAAGTCCCCCTCCTCATAATCTTACTCCCTCACTCACTCCATCAGTCCACTCACTCCCTCACTTACTCCTCATAATCCTCTCCGTCCCTAGGTATTCATGTTTTGATGGCTAAGTCCTCCTCCTCACACTATCACTCCATCACTCCCTCACTCACTTACTCACTCCTTCACTCACTCCATAACTCCCTCCGTCCCTCACTCCTTATAATTCTCTCTATCCTTAGGCATTAATGTTTAGATGGTAAATAATAATAATAATAATAATAATAAGTAAAGTTCTCACACTCAGTCCCTCACTCACTCCTTATGCTCTCATCTTCTCTCATCTTTTCTCTCTCTCATTCACTCCCTCCCTTACTCCTCCCGTCGCCTATTTGTGCTTCCTTTCACTCATCGCCCTCATTTTCTTCACCTTTATTACCTCCGCCAACGAAGTTGGAGAGGTTATGTTTTCACCCCGATCTGTCTGTCTGTCTGTCTGTCTGTCTGTTTGTTAGTGTACAGGATTTCTCGAAAAGTTACGAATAGATTTGGACCAAACTCAGTATACCAAGTCTATTTAGTATAATGAAGAACTGATTTAATTTTGGATGAAATCTATTGACAACTGTTGCCATGGCAACCAATTGATGAAATATTCGGCCGGAGTTATGCGCTCATACTGAGTGCATAATGCATATATTATATATATATATATTTATATATAATTGATGAAATATTCGGGCGGAGGTATGCGCTCTACAGAGTGCTCCCCCCCTCCCCCTAGTCTTATTTGTTTTCATTCCTTGTCTTTGTTTTTCTATCCTCCTTCGATCTTTTTCTTGTCTTGTTCTTCTTTACACTCTTTTCTTCCTATTTCTTCATTTTCCTCTACAAAACTAAGACAACTAGGGGGGGGGCAGTCAGTAGAGCGCATACCTCCGCCCGAATATTTCATCAATTGGTTGCTATGGCAACAGTTTGTGATTTTATATATATATATATATATATATAATAATATATATATATATTATATATATATATATATATATATATATATATTATATATATATATATATATATATGCACTCAGTATGAGCGCATACCTCCGGCCGAATATTTAATAAATTGGTTGCCATGGCAACAGTTCTCAATAGATTTCATCCAAAATTAAACCAGTTCTTCCTTACACCAAATAGACTTGGTATACTGAGTTTGGTCCAAATCTATTGCTAAATTTTCGAGAAATCCTGTACACTAACAAACAGACAGACAGACAGACAGATCGGGGTGAAAACATAACCCCTCCAACTTCGTTGGCGGAGGTAATAAAGGAACACAGAAAAAATATAATGTGGAGATAATAACGAGAGAGAGAGAGAGAGAGAGAGAGAGAGAGAGAGAGGAGAGAGAGAGAGAGAGAGAGAGAGAGAGAGAGAGAGAGAGAGAGAGAGAGAGAGAGAGAGGTGTAGCGCATTTTTGTGTGTTGCTTCGAGGAATCTTTACTCCCCGAGAAGAGGGAAGAGTGAAGGGGAAAAGAGGGAGAAAGAGAGGGGAGGGAAGGGTGTCCGGTGTCCCCTTACAACTGTGCGTTACACTTTTTACCACCAAAACTCAATAGACTGGAACCACTTACTGTTGACTGCTCGGGAGGGGAAGGAGGGGAGAGGAGAAGGGACAGAGAAACGGTATAGGAAAGGAAACGGTATCAGGATAGAAGGAAAAGGTTTAGAGAGAGAGAGAGAGAGAGAGAGAGAGAGAGAGAGAGAGAAGAGAGAGAGAAGAGAGAGAGAGAGAGAGAGAGGGTGTCTGTGTGTGTGTGTGTGTGTGTGTGTGTGTGTGTGGTGGTGTTGTGGTGTTTGTGTTGTGTGTGGTTTTCCTGCAGGTGGTTACGGCGGGGGCACAGGCAGCACACCTTTAAAATTGACGCGGCCCTCCAGAGCCTTCACCCAGTACCTGCCCAACCCGCCCCTCTCACCCCCCCTGGCACCCTCACCCCTCCTTGGCACCCTCACCCCTCCTTGGCACCCTCACCCCTCCCCTCTTGGCACCCTCACCCCCTTACGCCACCTGTCCTTCCACACTGCCAGCCACTCACTCCTGCAATCACTCATCCTGTTACTCCCCATCCACTTATTTACTCCTCACTCCACCTTATTTACCCCCTCCCCTAAAAACTTCTCTAAACTCCCTTATTTCCCCCCCCTTTTATTACCTCACCCTGGGAGTTCCTTAAGAGAGAGAGAAAGGGGGAGAGAGAGAAAAAAAAAAAAGAGGGGAAGAGAGAGAGGGGTAAGGGGGGACGTGTATGATATTGAGGGGTTATAATGAGGGGGTTTGGGTTTGGTGGGGGTGGCAGGGGAATTTGAGAGGGGGGAAGGGTGGGGGGAGGAGGGGGAGGAGGGGAGGGGGAGGGGAGGGGGAGGGGGGGAGGAGGAGGAGGAGGGCAAAGAGAGGAGGGAAAAGGGGAAAAAAAGGACAAAGGGGGGAGTAGGGAGAGAACGCTTGTTTTAAAACAACACACACACCACAACACCCCACAACACACACACACACACACCCACACACACACACCACACACAACGGACATGTTAAGGGGTTAAGTCTCTCCTAACGGTCGCCCCAAACCCTTCTCACCCCGCGACAAAGAGGACACCCAGGGAGGCCTGGGACTCCTCCCGCGGAACCCGACTCCCGGTCTCGTGCCGCCCAGAGCTGGGGTTCTGCTTCCCCTCCCCCCCCCACTCCTCTCTCTCCTCTTTTTCTTTTCCTCTCCTCTTCTCTCTCCTCTCTCTCTCTCTCTCTCTTCCACACAAAAACTTACCAAAAAAAAAAAAGATACGAAATTTTTACCCTCCGAGGGGTTTCGGCCCCCCCCCCCCTCTCTCTCTCTCTCTCTCCTCTCTCTCTCTCTCTCTCTCTTCTCTTCCCCTCCTCTCTCTCTCTCTCCTCCTCTCTCTTCCCCTCTCTCCTCTCTCCCACAAAAAATTTCCCAAAAAAAAAAAACTTAAAAAAAATAAAAAAACACGAAAATTTTTACCCCCCCAAACACCACCCTAAAATAACCTAACTTTGTTCCCCCCCTCACATTTCCCCCCTTTTCCACCCCTTCCCCTCCCTCAGTGGCACCCCCCCTCCCTCAGGGCCACCCCTCCCCCTCCCCTCAGTGCCACCCCCCCCCCTCCCCCCAGTGCCTCCCCCCTCCTCCCCTCGTGGCACCCCTCTCCCCTTCAAATGCCACCCCCCTCCCCCCTCAGTGGCACCCCCCCTCCCCCCATGGCAGGGACCCTACCCCCCCCTCAGTGCCCCCCCTCCCCCTCCCTCGTGCCCCCCCCCTCCCCTCAGTGCACCCTTTCCTCCCCCCAGTGGCACCCTCCCCTCCCTCACGGGGGTCCCGGGAATGGGGTGGATTAGCAAGGGCGTCGGGGCGGGCATTGTTAGTTTTGTAGAGGGGCGGGTTGGGCGGGTGGGTAATTAGCTTCTAAGGTGGTGATGGGGGGGCACATTATTATTAAATTTTTATTTTTATTAGTAGTAGTCGAGTAGTGTAGTAGTAAGTAGTATAGTAGTAGTAGTAGTAGTAGTGTGTAGTGTGTGGGGGTTGTTTGTATTAGTAGTGTTTTTGGGAGGTTTGTAGTAGTGTAGTAGTATGTAGTGGAAGCATTTATAGTATACCAAAAATAAGAGGGAATTTTTTTTCAAATTGAAATGGAACACAAAACACCCACACACACACACACACAACACCCAAAACACCACCACACACACCACACAACCACACACACCAAACACACACACACACCACACACACACACCAACACACACACACACACACGGGAGGCTGGCTGACCGTTGGAATGTGTGGGCAACATGACACTTTGTTTTGGCGATTGTGTCATGGGAGAGAGAGGGGAGGGAGGGAGTGAGGGGAGAAGGGGGTGGTTAGGGAGTGCCAGATTGCCTCACGCGGGTGCCGAGGGAGGTGTAGCTGAGGTAGGAGGGCCAGGTGCCAGGCTTCGAGGGGAAAAATCTTCGTTGAAAGTGTAAAAGATTTTGTGTTTTTGTCGCCATGGTCTGTCGTTGTTTTCGTGTTGATGTTTTTAGGGAAATGTTTTTAGCTGCTTCATTATAATTATTTCCCCTCGGGTAAATCTCTCTCTCTCTCTCTCTCTCTCTCTCTCTCTCTCTCTCTCTCTCTCTCTCTCTCTCCACAGAGGCTCAGAGGCTTTTTTTTTTGTCTATGCCTCCGGGCGATAATAAAATCATTATTATTATAAGCCCGTCAGGGTGGCAAGGTTGGTAGAGACGTGAGCTCGCAATGTGCAGCGTCCCTGTGCATTCGGTCAGCGGTTCGAGTCCGCCTAGTTCGTGCTGACGTGGCGGCGCTTTGTATTGTCAATAACCTTGTAGTTGGTACTTGCAAAGTGTCTAGATAGGATGAAAATCTTATCTTATCTTATTATTATAAAAAATAAATATTATCATCATGTTTTGTCTCATTTCTTTTTTTCTCAAAATAATAAATGAATAGAAAATTCAATTGATTCACGTCACACCCTTTATCAACTGTTGTTAAACATACGCTCTTATGTAGTACACCGTTATCTTTCGAATAATTGGTTAAAAGGCTAAGCAATAACCATCCACCACCACCACCATCATCACCACTACCGAGATAACTACTACCACTACCCATTCCCCTATCCTCCTCCTGGTGGTGGTGGTGGTGGTGGTGCTACAGTAGTGGTGGTGGTGGTGGTAGTAGTGGTGGTGGTGGTGGTAGTGGTGGTGGTGGTGGTGGTACAGTAGTGGTGGTGGTACAGTAGTGGTGGTGGTGGTGGTGGTGGTGGTACAGTAGTAGTTGTGGTGGTGGTACAGTAGTAGTTGTGGTGGTGGTACAGTAGTGGTGGTGGTGGTGGTGGTACAGTAGTGGAGGTGGTGGTGGTGGTACAGTAGTGGTGGTGGTGATGGTGGTGGTGGTAGTAGTGGTGGTGGTGGTGGTGGTGGTGGTAGTAGTTGTGGTGGTGGTACAGTAGTGGTGGTGGTGGTGGTGGTACAGTAGTGGTGGTGGTGGTGGTGGTACAGTAGTGGTGGTGGTGGTGGTGGTGTTGCCGCTGCTGGCCACAACACAAACAAACAGTGGACAGGCGCGAGCACCCCCAGTTAGCAGTGTTGCCTGAGTGTGTCTGATGGATGACTGTGATAAGGGCGGGGCGGGGGAGGCATGACTGAGATGCCACTCACTCCGCTCACTGACTGGCTGATTGACTGGCTAATTAGATGATTGGTAGACTGGGTGGGATGTTAACTGAGACACAACTCACTCCACTGACTGACTGATTGACTGAATGACTAATTAGATGATTGATAGACTGGTTGGCTGACTAAAAAGGATTATTGCCTGACTGAATGATTAATTGACTGGCTTGATTACTGACTTATTTTCTGATAGCTGACTGACTGACTGACTGACTGACTGACTATCTTCCCGCATTATTTTGATGTTCAGGAGAGAAGAGAGAGAAGAGAGAGAGAGAGAGAGAGAGAGAGAGAGAGAGAGAGAGAGAGAGAGAGAGAGAGACTGCCACTTAATGCCTTCATCAACCTCCTTACCAATTGTAGCCCCATGCCAACCATGATATAAGTTGTTTAAATAAAAAAAATAAAAAAATAAAATAAAAGAGAGAGAGAGAGAGAGAGAGAGAGAGAGAGAGAGAGAGAGAGAGAGAGAGAGAGAGAGAGAGAGAGAGAGAGAGAGAGAGAAAAAAAAAAGAAAAAAAGGAAGGGGGCAGCTGTATCCCCCCCCACCCCCCCCCCATCACACGTCAATACATGTAACCAACGCAGACAAAAAACAGTCTTAATAAATGGGGTCTTGTACACACACACAGAATATATTAACCCACCACTAACCCCTGACCCTCTGCCCCCCCTTCACCCCCATTCGCCCCCCCTCACCCCCCTTTTAAAACACACAAACACAAGCCACAAAAACCAACACGAATACACGTTACAAACACGTCAACAGGGTATAGATTTCACCCATTCGCTAGATACAAAAACTTGGGATGTGCGAAGGAAGTGTAAGGAAAATCGATGACTTTTCTTGACCTTTTCAGAATTATTGGGTTTTTTTTTATGAGTCAGAATAGAAAAGTGGATGAATGATGAATGTGGATGAAATATTATCCTTCAAATGTGATGTAAAGCCCCATTAAGCTCTTGTAGTGGGCTTTGTATTACATTTTAAGGTAATAACTATGGGACAGTTATTCTTATGGGACAGAATAATACTCAAATGACCCTGGATTAAGAGAGAGAGAGAGAGAGAGAGAGAGAGAGAGAGAGAGAGAGAGAGAGAGAGAGAGAGAGAGAGAGAGAGAGAGAGAGAGAGAGAGAGAGAGAGAGAGAGAGAGAGAGAGAGAGAGAGAGAGAGAGAGAACACGTTACCTTATTCGGTCTGAATGTCGCAACTTTCCCACAGCCAAATAAAACGAGTAGGAGGAGGAGGATAAAAAGAAAGGAAGTGGAGGAGGAGGAGAAGGAGAAGTAGAAGAGATTGAGAAAATGAGCAACTGAAGAAGATGAAGGAAGACTTAGACCCAAATTAGAATCAGAACAGAAAGTATCTACGTTTTAAGCCGTCTGTGTGATTGATAACTGAATAAAAAAAAAAAAAAAATGTAACTTAAAGCGAGAGAAAAAGAGTAGTAGTATAGTAGAAGTTATATATAGGAGCAGTTATAGTAGTAAGGGGTGGTGGTGGTGGTGGTTGTGGTGTTGGTCAAGTGTCGGTCTGGCCACCACCACCACAACTTCTACGGTGAGGGAGGGAGAGAGAGAGGGAAGGGAGAGAGGGTATAAGGGAGTGAGGGGAGTGAGGGTGGCCAGTGTCTCTCACCGCCCTCACTCCATGACTGTCTCTAGGAGGACTGGCCGGCTAGGGGGGGGGGTCCAAGAGAGAGAGAGAGAGAGAGAAAAGAAAAAAAGGAGAGAGAGAGAGAGAGAGAGAGAGAGAGAGAGAGAGAGAGAGAGAGAGAGAGAGAGAGAGAGAGAGAGAAACAAAGTATCTCCCACGTCGTCCTGTCATAATAGTTTGCTGTTGGTGCCACACACTAAACAAATGGCCCTCCTCCTCCTCCTCCTCCTCCTCCTCCTCCTCCTCCTCTACTCCTCCTCATTTCAAGGTCACATCATCTAATCAGAGGCTCCTCAGGCCCTGTAGGACGCCACCTTCGCTTAGAACAAAAAATAGTAACGCAAGAAATATTGTGCAAACGTTCATATTGTGCGTTCGAGTAAGAAGAATAAATTACGCTAACAATATTGTACCAACTTTATAGTAAGGTGTGGCAGAGATACTATAAAGGTTATTAAATGCAAGGCTTAATAAGAGGGGAAGGCGAGGCAGCAGGTGGTGAGAGGGAGGGAGGTGCTGGGTGCTGACCGGTGCTGCTGCTGCTGACTGCTGAGTGCTGAGTAGTGGTTTGTTACTGCCTCGCAACTCCTCAGGTTAAAAATGATGATAATAATAATAATGATAATGATGATAAGGAATTGATAGTGAAAAATGTTGTTGTATATGAGAGAGAGAGAGAAAGATACGATACTTCCACCTCTTGATGAAAAATACAGATATGAGTTTACAGTATGAATAGGTATGCATGTATTCTATTAGACTATGTGCCCTAGGTAATTATTGCAATGTATGTATATTATTTTTGGGAGCTCTTTAAAAATGTTCCCATTAAAAGAGCTCTGCCTAGATTTTTGTGATATGTTAATTTTCTTCGGTTTAAAATTGGGCAAATAAACATTTTTTACTTTGACTTGACTTTGAGAGAGAGAAGAGAGGAGAGAGAGAGAGATATGAGGAGAAGAGAGAGAGAGAGGAGAGAGAGAGAGAGAGGGAGAAGAGAGAGAGAGAGAGAGAGAGAGAGAGAGAGAGAGAATGTTAATTTTCTTCGGTTTAAAATTGGGCAAATACATTTTTTTTACTCTGACTTGACTTTGAGAGAGAGAGAGAGAGAGAGAGAGAGAGAGAGAGAGAGGAGGAGCGAGAGAGAGAGAGAGAGAGAGAGAGAGAGAGAGAGAGAGAGAGAGAGAGAGAGATGTTAATTTTCTTCGGTTTAAAATTGGACAAATATTTTTTTTTTACTTTGACTTGACTTTGAGAGAGAGAGAGAGAGAGAGAGAGAGAGAGAGAGAGAGAGAGAGAGAGAGAGAG
>JACEEZ010022710.1:422500-425000 GCA_016584305.1 Chionoecetes opilio
ATAAAGAGTAGATAGAAGAAAATAGATAAAGAGTAGATAGAAGAAAATAGGTAAAGAGTAGATAGAAGAAAATAGATAAAGAGTAGATAGAAGAAAATAGATAAAGAGTAGATAGAAGAAAATAGATAAAGAGTAGATAGAAGAAAATAGATAAAGAGTAGATAGAAGAAAATAGATAAAGAGTAGATAGAAGAAAATAGATAAAGAGTAGATAGAAGAAAATAGATAAAGAGTAGATAGAAGAGAATAGATAAAGAGTAGATAGAAGAAAATAGATAAAGAGTAGATAGAAGAAAATAGATAAAGAGTAGATAGAAGAAAATAGAGTAGATAGAAGAAAATAGATAAAGAGTTAGATAGAAGAAAATAGTAAAGAGTAGATAGAAGAAATAGATAAAGAGTAGATAGAAGAAATAGAGTAGATAGAGAAGAAAATAGATAAAGAGTAGATAGAAAAATAGATAAAGAGTAGATAGAAGAAAATAGATAAAGGGTAGATAGAAGAAAATAGGTAAAGTGTAGATAGAAGAAAATAGATAAAGAGTAGATAGAAGAAAATAGATAAAGAGTAGATAGAAGAAAATAGATAAAGAGTAGATAGAAGAAAATAGGTAAAGAGTAGATAGAAGAAAATAGATAAAGAGTAGATAGAAGAAAATAGATAAAGAGTATATAGAAGAAAATAGATAAAGAGTAGATAGAAGAGAATAGATAAAGAGTAGATAGAAGAAAATAGGTAAAGAGTAGATAGAAGAAAATAGATAAAGAGTAGATAGAAGAGAATAGATAAAGAGTAGATAGAAGAAAATAGGTAAAGAGTAGATAGAAGAAAATAGATAAAGAGTAGATAGAAGAAAATAGATAAAGAGTAGATAGATGAGAATAGATAAAGAGTAGATAGAAGAAAATAGATAAAGAGTAGATAGAAGAGAATAGATAAAGAGTAGATAGAAGAAAATAGGTAAAGAGTAGATAGAAGAAAATAGATAAAGAGTAGATAGAAGAAAATAGATAAAGAGTAGATAGAAGAAAATAGATAAAGAGTAGATAGAAGAAAATAGATAAAGAGTAGATAAAAGAAAATAGATAAAGAGTAGATAGAAGAAAATAGATAAAGAGTAGATAGAAGAAAATAGGTAAAGAGTAGATAGAAGAAAATAGATAAAGAGTAGATAGAAGAAAATAGATAAAGAGTAGATAGAAGAAAATAGATAAAGAGTAGATAGATGAGAATAGATAAAGAGTAGATAGAAGAAAATAGATAAAGAGTAGATAAAAGAAAATAGATAAAGAGTAGATAGAAGAAAATAGATAAAGAGTAGATAGAAGAAAATAGATAAAGAGTAGATAGAAGAGAATAGATAAAGAGTAGATAGAAGAAAATAGATAAAGAGTAGATAGATGAGAATAGATAAAGAAAAATAGATAGAAGAAATAGATAAAGAGTAGATAGAAGAAAATAGAGTTTGATAGAAAAGAAAGATAGATAAAGAGTAGATAGAAGAAAATAGATAAAGAGTAGATAGATGAGAATAGATAAAGAGTAGATAGAAGAAAATAGAAAAGAGTAGATAGGAAGAAGAAATAGGATAAAGATAGATAGAAGAAAATAGGTGATAGAAGAGAGAATAGATAAAGAGTAGATAAAGAAGAGAATAGAAAAAGGAGTAGATAGAAGGGAAAATAGATAAAGAGTAGATAGAAGAGAATAGATAAAGAGTAGATAGAAGAAAATAGATAAAGAGTAGATAGAAGAGAATAGATAAAGAGTAGATAGAAGAGAATAGGAGGATAGAAGGTGATGCAGGAGGAAAGAAATGGGAGAAAGAAGATAGAGGGAAAGGTGGATGGTATGGAGGGAGGAACAGGGAAGGGAGAGAAAATAGGAAGAATGAAAGATGGGTGAGATAAAGGAAGGAAGGAAGAAGGAAAACCCGACGAAAACAGAGAGAAAAGAAAAAGAGAGAGAGAAAGAAAGAAAGAGAGAAAAGAAAGAAAGAGAGAAAAAATTGAGAAAGAAAAAAAAAAGAGAGAGAGAGAGAGAGAGATGAGAAGAGAGGAGAGGAGAGAGAGAGAGAGGAGAGAGAGAGAGAGAGAGAGAGAGAGCAGTTAGATTTTACAGTCGGGAAGAAAATAATTAAGATGTGAGAGAAAAAAAGTTCGGATCATTAGTAAGTGAGAAGAATTGTGTTCCTACGAGTAAGGTTGTGGAGGAATGCGGCGGTGAGGGAGAAGGGGGGGAGGAGGAGGAGGGGAGGAGGAGGAGGAGGAGGAGGGAGGAGGAGGAGGAGGAGGAGGAGGAGGAGGAGGAGGAGGAAACTAATTAATTGAGAGTAATTTCGAGGAGACTTAGAGTTCAGGAATTTGCTACACAGGAAATATTATCAGCTGAATAAAAACGTAGGAAGGAAGGAAAGAGGTATTTAGAGAGAGAGAGAGAGAGAGAGAGAGAGAGAGAGAGAGAGAGAGAGAGAGAGAGAGAGAGAGAGAGAGAGAGAGA
>JACEEZ010022710.1:430000-435000 GCA_016584305.1 Chionoecetes opilio
TCGGCGCGAGATAAGTGTTGGGCGAGTACTAGAAAGTGTGAAGAGTTAACTTTGTGATGGAAGCGATAAGGTGGCGAAGTGTTGGTGATAAACAGAACAGGTTGTGTGTGTATGTGTGTGTGTGTGTGTGTGTGTGTGTGTGGGTGTGGGTGTGTTCCTGCATGCTTATCACTCAACAAACCAACACCTATAGAACTGCTACTACCATTACTATTACTACTACTACTACTACTACTACTACTACTACTACTACTACTACTATTACTACTACTACTACTACTACTACTACTACTACTACTACTACTACTACTACTACTACTACTACTACTACTACTACTACGAGTAATAATAATAATAATAATGATAATAATAATAATAATAATAATAATAATAATAATTCAACTATCACTACTACTATGAAGGAGAAAAACAGGAATAAAAGGAGATATAAAGGGAAGAAACACACACACACACACACACACACACACACCACACACACACACACACACCCAGAACACTGCTTACGTTATACAGTGGTAAAGTCTCGTGCATTCCACTTGACGCGAGCAAGTTCGAGCCCCACTCACAGGTCAAGATATTTCCTTATAAACGTGACCAGTTATAGTCCCCTTGAGTAAGTGTGTGTGGTGACTGGTGACTTGACTGCTGTGTGTGGTGTGTGTGTGTGTGTGTGTGTGTGTGTGTGTGTGTGTGTGTGTGTGTGTGTGTGTGTGTGTGTGTGTGTGTGTGTGTGAAGTCCCAGTCTTACCCATAGATGGTATGTGATAGATGTATATGCTCTTTCCGTGAGAGTACCAGCTTGCGATCGCGAGTGTAGCACGTGATCAAGGCCATGGTGAATGACACCTTTAATCTGATTATGGATATTATGATACTTGTAATTGATCCTGTAGTGTGTGGTGGGCGTGTTCACGATGTCCTGTGTTGTATTATTATCATTTGTATCATTATTAGCAGTAATCATAATAACAGTAGTGGTGGTGGCGGTGATAGTGGCAGCTTTAGTTGTAAGTATTGTGATATTGATAGGAAGTCTTTTTTTGCAGTGTTAGTTTCTGGTGTTTGCGTGTGTGTGTGTGTGTGTGTGTGTATGTAAGCACAAAAGTTTATTCTTTCTTTCCTTCTTTCTTTCTTCCTCCCTGCCCCCCCTCCCCCCCTGACCCCAGCACGAGCAGCCTGCAAGACCATGTTCGCAAAAGGCTTACACGTACGATAAAGCCGGGTTTATAGAGATTAATAAAGGCTACTCAGGTGCACATATATCACCCGCTGGAATCTGGGAAGGAGGGGCCAAAGGCGGCGGCGTCCAATGGCGACTGTGGTGGCCACGCCCCTCCATCACGACGTGCTGATCGCCCCCGGCCCTCCCCCGCTCGCTGGTTTTATCTGCCAGGCGTCTATCTGCCCCTGGGAGAAAGTATTTCGCGATGATTTTGTTGAGGCTTCGTGTCGCGCCGTGATTGCCCTGGTGTGTGTGTGTGTGTGTGTGTGATTTGTGAGGGAGCCTGGTGCCCTGCGTGCCGGGGAGGGCGTAGCAGGTCTGGCCCTCATGACATCCACCAGTGTCCTGCTGTTGTGTTTTTTTGTCGTGTTTTAATTCGTGGTTGGTGGCGGCGTGTTTGTGAGGGTGCCGGGCCCTGCGTGCCGCCTGCCTGCTGAGTGGCGGCGGTGTGGGGCGGGGGTTGGCCGCAGCGGGTTGTTATGCCCCGGGAGAGTTGGCAACCGCGGCCCGCACCCATATCGCTCAGGGCCCCGTCAGCCGCAGCGCCTCAGTGTCCCCCGCACCCCGCCCCGCGCAGGCCGCAGCACGGTCCCTTGCTCAGCACTTGTGTCCGCGGGTCAGGTCGCTTCACTCGCCCGAATTAGAAGTTAATTGTTGTGGTTTGGAGTGAAGATGGCGGCCAGTCGTGAAGAGGAGCGAGGCACGGACAAGGAGTGCACGCAGTCGGGTATGTGTCTTGCTGTTGTTGTGTGTTGTTAACTTGTTGTTGTGGTCGCGAACAGTGGTGGACCGACGCGGCAGGTGTATGACGGTGTGTCTCCTCACAGGTTTGTTGACGCCCCCACCCACGCCCACCAGTCCTTCAGGGTTCCAGTTCCCCGGCCTGGGCGTCGGGCTGGATCGAGGTTCCGCCTTCACGCCATGGATTCCACGAGGACCCTCTCTTCTGCCCCTGCTGCCGCCCTTCCCCATCCTCCCCGCACTGGCGTCTGTCGCCGCCGCACAAAACAAGCAGGGTTCCCCTATAGATCCGCGGTTGATGGGGTTCCTGCAGAGTTACGGCTCGTTCGGACAGCTGCCCTGGGCGGCACTGGGGGCGAGCGAGCTGGCCCTGAACCGCCTGCTGCTGACTCCCGGGGGCCGCCTCAGCAGACCCAAGAAGCGGTACATCTGCAAGTACTGCCAGCGGGAGTTCACCAAGAGCTACAACCTGCTGATCCACGAGCGGACGCACACGGACGAACGGCCCTTCCCCTGCGACATCTGCGGCAAGGCCTTCAGGAGACAGGACCACCTCCGCGACCACAAGTACATCCACAGCAAGGAGAAGCCCTTCAAGTGTGAGGCGTGCGGCAAGGGCTTCTGCCAGGCGCGCACGCTCGCCGTACACAAGGCGCAGCACGCCCACGACACCCGTGTTTCCTCGCGGGCGTCTGCCTCGCCCCCGCAGATCTCTCCTCCGCTAGTCTCACCACCAAGAATCGTGCCTGTTGGCGGCGTCACCACACTGCCCCTGTTCCGATCAGCCTCCGAGTCTTGCCTCAGCACGCCCACGCCCACACTGCCGCGAGACGTGACTCTCATCCCTTTGTACTCGCCGCCGCTGAAGAGGGAGGCGGTGCATCTGGATCTGGATCCGCGGAGGCGTGTGCTGGAGGCTCTGGCGGCACCTGTTACCAAGAAACCCTTGCTTCTGACGGCGGCGGCGGTCGTGGCGGCGGCAGCGGAGCAGGACAGCGGCAGAAAGCGGCGGGGTTTCTCCATCGACGACATCATGAAGTAGTGTCCCATTTCCTCCCCTGTCCTGTCCCCTGCGTCTACGTTGCCACCCCTTGACTCAAGGCGCCTCGTGTACAAACGTGTAATTATTGATGTATATGGTCATGTATAGGAAAGAATAAATTATTTTCGTAACAGCAATCTTTCCTTGGCCTCTTTGATGCTCCGACTGTGTGTTGCTGAGCCGCCTGTGATGCCGCCGCGCCTGTGTTGCTGCTGCCTCTGGGATCACACCCTCAGTAATAATGGTAATATTTGGAATAGTAATTATTATAATGTTAATGATATTTATTACAGTAATTAAAGCGATGATTTTTTTTTATTATGATAATAATGATAACACTAACGGCAATATAGAACAATAATAACATTCATAATAATAATACATAATACCAGAACCATCACTTTGATATCGCTACACACAACACATGCCTCACGGGTGTTCCTGCATCACCACATCATGACATAAATAAAGTGACCCAGTGTTGTGTAACCCGCTGGACGGAGCCTCGAGGACAGGTGGGTAAGGCTCCAGGTGTTGGGCTAATGGTCACTCAGCGCAGGTACTCAGGCGAGGCCACGGCAAGGGTACAATTTGACCTGCCACACTGCCCCTTTGTCTCAGCCATACACACTGGTCATGATATTTTCCTGCCTTTATTAATTTACATAGGAACTTGTCACTATAATTTCTTTCTCACACTAGAGTTTACCTTCTTTTCAGTGTTTCTATTTATCTTTAATTCTTATTTATCGTCAGTTCCTTACCATCCATCCCCTTCATCCTTATCTAGGCCTAGTTATCCTCTTACTTCTGTTAACTCATCACTGCTCTTATTCCTATGTCCTCTTTTTTTTGTTCCTTCTTTCGGCTACTTCTTCCATGTTATTGATGTTACCGCCTCTCCTTCTTACTCCTTTTATTTCCCATTCTACTCTTCTCTCCTCCTTCCCTCTCTGCCACCTGTTCTTCCTCCCTCTGCATGCCACCTGTCTTCCCTATCTCTCTACCACCTGTCCACCCTCTCTCTCTACCACCTGTCCACCCTCTCTCTCTACCACCTGTCCACCCTCTCTCTCTACCACCTGTCCACCCTCTCTCTCTACCACCTGTCCACCCTCTCTCTCTACCACCTGTCCACCCTCTCTCTCTACCACCTGTCCACCTATCTCTCTACCCGACACCTCCCTCTCTACCACCTGTCCACCCTACTCTCTACACCTGACCACCCTCTCATCTCTACCACCTGTCTTACCCTCTCCTCTACCACCGTCTCTATCTCTACCACTGCTCCACTCTCTACCACCTGTCCACCCTCTCACTCTACCACCGTCCACCCTCTCACTCTACCAACTCTCCTCTCTCTTCCTCTCTCTTTCTGGCGCTTCTACTTCCTCTCATTTCTGCAATATCTCCTCCCGCTTCCACTTCTGCTCCCTCGCCTGCCTCTCCACATAACCTCACAAATCGGTGAAATGCAGTAAGTGATAGTGTAGTGAGTTAATTAGAAAGATTAGGAGATTTGTACAATAATTCGTTAAAGTTTATAAGTAATGACCTCTTGAATTAACTCTTACGTCTTGCCATTGTCGTCGACGTCATCTTCCTCCACGCTTGCCTGTATACTGAAGGAGAAAAGAGAAGAGCAAACGGAATATTAAATAATCACTTCTTACTGTGAGTTATTGCTCTCTCTCTCTCTCTCTCTCTCTCTCTCTCTCTCTCTCTCTCTCTCTCTCTCTCTCTCTCTCTCTCTCTCTCTCTCTCTCTCTCTCTCTCTCTCTCTCTCTCTCTCTCTCTCTCACATGGACAGAGGAGCTTGTCTACGTGTCCTCTCTTTGCCCTCCGTCCCTCGCGTGTCAAGTGGAGGAAAGGAAGGAGAGAAGGAGGAAAAGCGGGAGATATAGCAAGGGTCAGTACACCACATCTCCTCCTCCTCTGCCTTCTTCAGGAGACTCAAGCTGTTGGGTGTCTTTA
>JACEEZ010022710.1:442500-447500 GCA_016584305.1 Chionoecetes opilio
ACGGCCCTGATGGTGTTGGGAATTTGTAATCGAGAAGTGACAGAGAGAGAGAGAGAGAGAGAGAGAGAGAGAGAGAGAGAGAGAGAGAGAGAGAGAGAGAGAGAGAGAGAGAGAGAGAGAGAGTTTGTCAGTCAGGTTTATCAGAGAGATAGGGTTTGTCAGGTTTTGTCAGGGTTTGAAGAATCAGTGTGTGTGTGTGTGTGTGTGTGTGTGTGTGTATGTATGTGTGTGTATGTGTGTGTGTGTGTATGTGTGTGTGTGTGTGTGTGTGTGTGTGGTCCTGTGCAAGGTAAAGATGCCACTTTTAAATATTCATGGCAAAAAAGGATCCTGAAAGAAACAACCACCTTTTTGTCACTACATGATGGAGAAAAAATGTAAAAGGGAGTTTTTAATAGCTTTGTGAAGGATTTCCATTTAGTGGCTGGTGGTGGCAAGGAGGGGAAGGGAAGGGGTAGAGGTTGTGGCAGGGAAAGGAAGGGGTAGAGGTTGTGGCAGGGAGGGGAAGGGGTAGAGGTTGTGGCAGGGAAGGGAAGGGGTAGAGGTTGTGGCAGGGGGAAGGGGTAGAGGTTGTGGCAGGGAAGGGAAGGGGTAGAGGTTGTGGCAGGGAAGGGAAGGGGTAGAGGTGGTGGCAGGGAAGGGAAGGGGTAGAGGTGTTAGTAGGTAGGGTAGAGGTGTATTGTAGTGGTAGGGATGTGCAGGGAGTGAGGATAGAGTAGTTATAGGGTTTGGCAGGGAGTTAAGAGACATTGACAGGGTTGTGTAAGAGAGGAGGAAAATTATAGTGGCTGAAGTTGTGAAGGAGTGAGGGAGGTTGTGTAAGGGAGTGAGGCAGGTTGTGTAAGGGAATGAGGCAGGTTGTGTAAGGGAGTGAGGCAGGTAGATGAGGGAGTGAGGGAGGTTGACTAAGGAAGTGAGTGAGGTAGATAAGGGAGTGAGGCAGGTAGATGAGGGAGTGAGGAAGGTAGATCAGGGAGTGAGGAAGGTTGATGAGGGAGTGAGGGGGTGAGGCAGGTTGATGAGGGAGTGAGGCAGGTTGATGAGGGTGTGAGGGAGGTAGATAAGGGAGTGAGGCAGGTTGTGTAAGGGAGTGAGGCAGGTTGACTAAGGAAGTGAGTGAGGTAGATAAGGGAGTGAGGCAGGTAGAGGAGGGAGTGAGGCAGGTAGATGAGGGTGTGAGGGAGGTAGATAAGGGAGTGAGGAAGGTTGATGAGGGAGTGAGGGAGGTAGATGAAGGAGTGAGGAAGGTTGTGTAAGGGAGTGAGGGAGGTAGATGAGGGTGTGAGGCAGGTAGATGAAGGAGTGAAGAATGTTGTGTGAGGGAGTGAGGCAGGTAGATGAAGGAGTGAGGTAGGTTGTGTAGGGGAATGAGGGAGTGAGGCAGGTAGATGAGGGAGTGTGAAGGAGTGAGGGAGGTTGTGTAAGGGAGTGGGGGAGTGAGGCAGCATGTGTGAGGGAGTGAGAAAGTGAGATGAGGGAAGTTTAGTGAGGTAGATGAAGGAGTGAAGAAGGTTGTTTGAGGGAGTGAGGGAGGTTGCAGGGCAGAGGAGGGCGGGCCTGTCTCACCACCTCCATCAGTCATCGAGAAGACAGAGGGAAGGACAAGGTGTTTTATTACTCTCGTGAGGTAATGATCTCCTCCTCTTCCTCCTCCTCCTCCTCCTCTTCCTCCTCCTCTTTTTTCTCCTCTTCCTCCTCCTCCTCCTCCATCTTCTTCATCATCAATCCACTCCTCTGTCGACCATGATGGCTCAGTAAAATTATATGAATGATGATGATGATGATTAGGGTGATAATGACGATGAGAAGGATAATGCTTTCCTATTGTTGCTTTTCATTATTATTATGATTACTATTTTTATGACTTATTATTTTCATTATTATTATCATAGATTTTTTCATTCTTGTTAACGTTATTGTTATATTATCCCTATCTGTAACGGGAGTAGTAATATTAGTGGTAATAGTAGTAATAGCAATAGTAGTAGTAGTAGTAGTAGTAGTAGTAGTAGTAGTAGTAGTAGTAGTTATCTATCTATCTAGCATCTATCTACTCGACAAAACCTACCAGACAACTATTCCCTCTTCTTCAATGACACTCAACTATCACCCTCTTCTACAATGAACATTCTAGGACTATCCTTTACTAATAATCTGAACTGGAATTCTCACATCTCATCTCTTGCTAAAACAGCTTCTAAGAAGTTAGGTGTCCTGTGGCGTCTGCGTCCATTTTTTTCTCCCTCCCAGTTGCTTGCTCTGTACAGGGGCCTTATCCGCCCATGTATGGAGTATGTCTCATGTTTGGGGGGATCCACTCATACAGCTCTCCTAAACAGGGTTGAGTCAAAAGCTTTTCGTCTCATCAACTCCTCTCCTCTGACTTCAATCTTTAAATCACCGCCGCAATGTTGTTTCTCTTGCTCTCTTCTACCGTTATTTTCATGCTCACTGCTCTTCTGAACTTACTAACTGCATGCCTCCCCCCCTCCCGCGGCCTCGCTGCACAAGACTCTACTCATTCTCATCCCTATTCTGTCCATCTGCCTAATGCAAAAGAGTTAATCAGTATCTTTACTCTTTCATCCCTTTCACTGGTAAACTCTGGAACTCTCTTCCTGTTTCTATTTTTCCACTTTCCTATGACTTAAATCTTTTCAAAAGAGGAGTAACAAAACACCTCCCGAACTAAATTGGCGAACCCCTCTTTTCTTTATTCTTTTACAGGTCTTCTTTATAGGGACTGGCAACTAAGCGGGTTTTGTGTTACCTCTTTTTGTTGTGCCCTTGGCCAGTCCTTTGTGATAAAGAAAATGTTGTATTAGTAGTAGTAGTAGTAGAAGAGTGACGCCAGTGAAGAGAATTGATACTTATTTCGACTCTCCATTTGATGCAGTTGCGATTATAGTTAAAGCAATGATGTTAGCAATAATAATGATGAAGTTTATAATAATAGGATATAATAATAAATTAATAATAAGAACTAAATATACCTACAGAATGTTAGAAATTAACAAAACACAAACAGTACATGAAGAGACGAAGAGAGCATGAGAAGTAATAGAAGTAGTAAGAGAAGGAGGAGGAGTGAGGAGAGAGAGCTGAGGAGGAGGAGGAGGGAGGGGAGAGGGTGCTGCCCAGAAGCCATAAAATGATGCCCTGCCACCCCTAGGCTTCCTGGCGTCCCTAAGGCAGCGTGGCGCCAGATTCGAGACGCCCCTGGCCGCGTGGAGAATCGGATTGGACTTCTGCATCCCCGGTAGCGTGGCCCAGTGCCCCTGTGACTACCCTCCTCCTCCTCCTCCTCCTCCTCCTCCTCCTCCTCCTCCTGAACCTGCTCCTTCCTTTTTAACTGTCACTTCCTCATATAAACAACTTCAGGTTCCTCCACACTTACCTGTTGAAGTCTATAGGGATCCACATATTCTCTTCCTCCTCCTCCACTACCGCCAACTCCTCCTCCTCCTCCTCCTCCTCCTCCATCCTCCTCCTCCTCCTCCTCCTCCTCCTCCTCCTCCTCCTCCGCCACCTCCTCCTCCTCCTCCTCCTCCTCCTCCTCCTGTCTCCATCCCTCTCCTCCTCAACTCCTCCATCTTCCTTTTAACAGTTTACATGCGTTCAGAACCTCTTTTCCATCATACCTCTACCCCTACGGACTCCATCACAGCCTCCTCCTTCTCCTCCTCCTCCTCCTCCTTCTCCTCCTCCTCCTCCTCCTCCTCCTCCTCCTCCTCCTCCTCCTCCTCCTCGTCAGCGCCTCCCCCAGGGCTCCCACGGCGTCGGGTAATAAATAGGCCGACGATTCGTGTTGAGGCAAACTTGGGGTTTTGTGGTTCAACGCTCCTGCCGCAGCGATTGCCGGGGAGGGGGGAAGGAGGTCAATCATTCACTTCTTCCCTCCTTCCCTCCTTCCCTTCCTCTCTCCCTTCCTGTCAGCGGGTCACCCTATTAATTCATTCATACACTCATTTATCAGTTTTCACTCGTCCCATCTGTCTTTTTTTTGTTTGTTCTCTCTCTCTCTCTCTCTCTCTCTCTCTCTCTCTCTCTCTCTCTCTCTCTCTCTCTCTCTCTCTCTCTCTCTCTCTCTCTCTCTCTCTCTCTCTCTCTCTCTCTCTCTCTCTCTCTCTCTCTCTCTCTCTCTCAGTAAGTCAATCAATCAATCTGCCAGTTAATCAGCCATTTAGTTATATTTATAGCTACTTGATTTTTAGGCCCTTTCGCTGCTGGACACAGAATATTGTCTGAGTTTAAAGGGGTCTTGTTGTTGTTGTTATTGCTGTTGTTGTTTACGGTGGTGATGATGGTTGTGTTTAGCTTTATTTTCTTCTTGTTTTTCTTCAGTTGCTTAATTTCCTATTTTATTTTTCTTCTTAATTTCCTTCTTTTTTTCGTCTTACAAATCATAGTCAATTTGTCACATTCACAGGAGCAACGGTTTCTCTCTCGCCTCTTCCCAGCATCTTTTTTCACAAGTGAGGCAAAGAAAAGGAGGAGGAAGGGAAGGAAGAGGTAAAGAAGGAAGAAGGAAGACACCTCAGTTATTTTTTTGTGTGTCAGCATCATATGAGTTTACAACCTCAGCTTCCTTCCTTGCCTTCCCCGCACCCTTTTGTCTCTGTCTGTCTGTTTTCATGTCTTTTCCATAACCTTTAACGTTTTTATCTGTTTGTTTTATTTTTCTGTCTATCTGTGGATTGTTTGTTTGTGGCTGTTCACACACACACACACACACACACACACACACACACACACACACACACACACACACACACACACACACACACACACACACACACACACACACTGCGGGTACTCCGTAGTGTAGGGGTTAGCACGCTTGGCTCACAACCAAGAAGTCACGAGTTCGATCCCCGGGCGGAGCGAAGACAGACAGGCGGTCTTCGAGCCCCTGTCCACCCAGCAGTGAATGAATACCGGGTGTTAGCCGGGGTTTTGTGACCCCCCTCCCGGGATGGTGGCTTCGGCCAACACTAAGC
>JACEEZ010022710.1:455000-480000 GCA_016584305.1 Chionoecetes opilio
AATATTATCAAATAAAAAACCGTAAAACACACTAAAGAAATGCCATTATGAGACTCTCAAGAAATATGCATGAACTTAAACTCTTCGCCATTTAATATTTTACTCGCAAACATTTTACATGGTGAATACCAATAGAAGCGGAATTTAATTAGCTTTCCATTGTTATATTTTGTTTTCTGATAAATGAATTAGAACCATACATACATTAGCGTTAACTAAATAAATAACATCATCAAACGGGAAAAATTACCCGATTTCATGACCTTTTTTGTTAGTTAACGCTAATTTATGTATGGTTCTAATTCATTTATCAAAAAACGAAATATAGCAATGGAAAGCTAATTAAATTCCGCTTCTATTGATATTCTCCATGTAAAATGTTTTTTGAGCAAAATATTAAATGGCGAAGAGTTAAGATTCATACATATTTCTTGTGAGTCTCATAATGGCCTTTCTTTAGTCTGTTTTACGGTTTTTTATTTGATAATATTATAGAACAAACATTTCCGAAGATAACAATATATCTTTTATACTGATAAACATATATTAGGTACGAAATTACCATATTTCATGATGTTATGTATTTAGTTAACGCTAATTTATGCATGCTGCTAATTCATTTATCAGAAAACAAAATATAGCAATGGAAAGCGAATTAAATTCCGCTTCTATTGATATTCTCCATGTAAAATGTTTTCGAGAAAAATATTAAATGGCGAAGAGTTTAAGTTCATGCATATTTCTTGAGAGTCTCATAATGGCATTTCTTTAATGTGTTTTACGGGTTTTTATTTGATAATATTATAGAACAAACATTTCCGAAGATAACATATATCTTTTATACTGATAAACATATAATTAGGTAGGTAAACTTGTCATCTCGGTGGCCTCGTACAGACGTCGTCCGTGACGTCATCAATCTCAGGCGCAGCCTTTACATACAGACGGCCTTGGCACGGGTCGGTGTGTGTGTATGTGTGTATGCGCGTGCGTGTGCATACGTTCGTGTGTGTGTGTGTGTGTGTGTGTGAGAGAGCGTGTGTGTGTGTGGTGGTGTGTTTTACGCGTGCGTATCAAGTATATATATATATATATATATATATATATATAATTATATATAATAGAGAGAGAGAGAGAGAGAGAGAGAGAGAAGAGAGAGAATGAAGAGAGAGAGAAGAGAGAGAGAGAGAGAGAGAGAGAGAGAGAGAGAGAGAGGAGAGAGAGAGAGAGAGAGAGAGAGAGAGAGAGAGAGAGAGAGAGAGAGACCCCCCTTATCTCCCATGGGACACCCACCATCCTTATCATAAAACCCACCCTCAAAAACTTCGCTTTAGCACCGAAACTAACCATAAGATTTTCTCGAAAATACCCCCATTGTCTTTCCCACACAAAATTACCTGCACTCAAGCAGGTAACGGAACCTAACCTAACTTGAGATGCAACTTTTTTTTTTCTCTCTCTCTCACCCAACAACAGTCCGACGCTCCGTGTGAGTCACACGGTCAGGCTACTATTATAATCCCTAACGAGATAAGAATACACCTCTCACTCCTTCCTCTCTCTCCAATCCCTCCATCCTTCCTTCCTTTCTTCCCCTAGTCCCTCCATCCATCCTTCCTTCCTCTTTCATCTCTTCCTCTTCCTCTTATAATATTAATATATAATATATATATATATATATATATATATATATATATATATTATATATATATATATATATATATATCGAGAGAGAGAGGAGAGAGAGAAGAGAGAGAGAGAGAGAGAGAGAGAGAGAGAGAGAGAGAAGAGAGAGAGAGAGAAGAGAGAGAGAGACCCCTTATCTCCCCTGGGAGGACACCTACCATCATCCCTTATCGTCAAATCCTACACCCTCAAAAACTTGTCAAGTAGCTGAGAAAATCGATGTGTCTCCCTGGGTCTAGCAAGGAGCGTATGTAAAATATTCTGTGTCCAGCAGTGAAAGGGTTCCCCACTACCCCAGTATCCGACCCCGTGCTTCCTGGGGGTGACGGGAGGCGAGAGGCTGAGAGAGAAACGGAAGTGGAGACAAAAGCAAGGCAGGGAGCGCGAAATGGCAGGTCAGAACGCCTGGTGACCTGGTAGGCTGGTCCTTTAAGTCTCTGGTGTCATGGGGGGGAGAGAAGAGAGAGAGAGAGAGAGAGAGAGAGAGAGAGAGAGAGAGAGAGAGAGAGAGAGAGAGAGAGAGAGAGAGAGGTATTCATGTATGTCATTCTATATTTGAACAGTTCCATTACTTGAAAATTATGAATGTTACCACCACCACCACCACTACTACTACTACTACTATTACTACCACTATTACTACCACCACCACCACCACCAACACCACCCACACCACCACCACCACCACCACCACCACCGATACCAGTGTCAGCTTTTCCGTGTCAGGAGGTGCCAGGAGAGTGTCAGGGGTAATAGAGGCATATCAGTTAGTGCCAGGGAGTGTCAGGTAGTACCCAAGGGAACCAGAGCGCTATAAGGTATCAGGTGTTTTAGTATAAGGGCATGAGAGTATCAGGGGGTGTAATAGAGGTAATTAGAAGGGATACATTAGGGCTATGAAGTAAGGAGTATCAGAAGTGCCAAAAAGTATTAGAAATGAAGGTGTTAGAGCGTATAGAGTGTGTCAATGAGTACCTATAGTATCAGGGGTTTCGGTATAAGGGAATAAGAGTATCAGGGGGTGTAATATAAGGGAATAAGAGTATCAGGGGTGTAATATAAGGAATAAATATCGAGGGGTGTATATAAGGGAATAAGAGTATCAGGGGGTAATATAAGGGAATAAGAGTATCAGGGGGTGTAATATAAGGGAATAGAGTATCAAGGGATGTAATATAAGGATAAAGTATCAGGGGTGTAATATAAGGGAAAGAGTATCAAGGGTGTAATAAGGGAATAAGATATCAGGGGTGTAATATAAGGGAATAAGAGTATCAGGGGTGTAATATAGGGATAAGAGTATCAGGGTGTAATAAGGAATAAGAGTATCAGGGGTGTATATAGGGAATAAGAGTATCAGGGGGTGTAATAAGGGATAAGAGTATCAGGGGATGTAATATAAGGGAATAAGAGTATCAGGGGATGTAATATAAGGAATAGAGTATCAGGGGGTGTAAATAGAGGAATAAGAGTATCAGGGGTGTATATAAGGGAATAGAGTATCAGGGGTGTAATATAAGGGAATAAGAGTATCAGGGGTGTAATATAAGGATAAGAGTATCAGGGGTGTAATATAAGGGAATAAGAGTATCAGGGGTGTAATATAGGGAATAGAAGTATCAGGGGTGTAATATAAGGGAATAAGAGTATCAGGGGTGTAATATAGGATAAGAGTATCAGGGGTGTAATTAAGGGATAAGAGTATCAGGGGTGTAATATAAGGAATAAGAGTATCAGGGGGTGTAATATAAGGATAAGTATCAGGGGGTGTAATATAAGGAATAAGAGTATCAGGGGTGTAATATAAGGGAATAAGAGTATCAGGGGGTGTAATATAGGGAATAAGAGTATCAGGGGTGTAATATAAGGGAATAAGAGTATCAGGGTGTAATATAAGGGAATAAGAGTATCAGGGGTGTAATATAAGGAATAAGGTATACAGGGGTGTAATATAAGGATAAGAGTATCAGGGGTGTAATATAAGGGAATAAGAGTATCAGGGGGTGTAATATAAGGGAATAAGAGTATCAGGGGTGTAATATAAGGGATAAGAGTATCAGGGGGATGTAATATAAGGGAATAAGAGTATCAGGGATGTAATATAAGGGAATAAGAGTATCAGGGGATGTAATATAAGGGAATAAGAGTATCAGGGGGTGTAATATAAGGGAATAAGAGTATCAGGGGGTGTAATATAAGGGAATAAGAGTATCAGGGGGTGTAATATAAGGGAATAAGAGTATCAGGGGGTGTAATATAAGGGAATAAGAGTATCAGGGGGTGTAATATAAGGGAATAAGACTATCAGGGGATGTAATATAAGGGAATAAGAGTATCAGGGGTGTAATATAAGGGAATAAGAGTATCAGGGGATGTAATAAAAGGGAATAAGAGTATCAGGGGGTGTAATATAAGGGAATAAGAGTATCAGGGGATGTAATATAAGGGAATAAGAGTATCAGGGGGTGTAATATAAGGGAATAAGAGTATCAGGGGATGTAATATAAGGGAATAAGAGTCAGGGGGTGTAATATAAGGGAATAAGAGTATCAGGGGATGTAATATAAGGGAATAAGAGTATCAGGGGATGTAATATAAGGGAATAAGAGTATCAGGGGGTGTAATATAAGGGAATAAGAGTATCAGGGGGTGTAATATAAGGGAATAAGAGTATCAGGGGATGTAATATAAGGGAATAAGAGTATCAGGGGGTGTAATATAAGGGAATAAGAGTATCAGGGGATGTAATATAAGGGAATAAGAGTATCAGGGGATGTAATATAAGGGAATAAGAGTATCAGGGGGTGTAATATAAGGGAATAAGAGTATCAGGGGATGTAATATAAGGGAATAAGAGTATCAGGGGATGTAATATAAGGGAATAAGAGTATCAGGGGGTGTAATATAGGTAATTAACAGGGATACATTAGGGTTATGGAGTAACAGGGAGAATTAGAGTATTATTGAAGTATTAGGGAGAATCTAGAACTAAGAGAATTGGAATATTAACTCCTACACGCCCAGATCTTTCCTTTTCTATAAAAATGTGTATGTTGTCGAGCCATAAAATTAAGAAAAGTCACTTAATATACCAAATTAGTTAGTGGACAAGGATACTAAACAGGTCATAGCTATAAAATATTGCTTATAGTCACTAAAAATCGTCTAATGGCACTTAAATTACAATGGAAATTTCGTTTTGGGCCTCAAGGGGTTAAGAGTTGAAGTTCCTAAGAGAATTGGAGTATTAGGGAGACTTAGAAGTGCCATTGAGTATTATAAACAAAGGTGTCAGTGTGTATACCGAGTGCCAAGGAGTGCCAATGGTAGTATGCTTAGTTGTAATAGCAAAAGTGCGAAGGGTGTAATTTGCAGGGATAAAATAGGGTTATGAAGTATTAGGAAGTATCAGAGTGCTATAGAGTATTAAAAACGAAGATGGCAGAGCGTATAGAGAATGCTAAGGAGTGCCAAGCTAATATACTAAGTTGTTATAGGAAATTAGCAAGGATAAATTAGGGTTATGATGTATTAGGATCTATCAGAGTGCCATAGAGTATTACAAATAAAGATGGCAGAGCGTATAGAGAGTGCCAAGGAGTGCCAATGGTAGTATGCTTAGTCGTGATAGCAAGGGTGGCAAGGGTGAGTGTGGGAGGTGTCAGTGAGTGGTTAAGGGAGTAGGGGAGTAAAGAGAGAGTAGTGGAGTGGCATAGATGTAGTGGTATAGTCGTAGTATGATGAGTTGTGATAGCGTGGGTGCCAAAGGAGTGAGTGTTGGAGTAGTCAGGGAGTGCGTGAGGGAGTGGGGAGTGCAGAGGGAGGATTGGAGTGGGAAGGGGAGAGCAATACCAAGGAGTGAGTGTGAGAGGTGTCAGGGAGTGCGTGAGGGAGTGGGAGGGGCTGAGGGCGGAGTGGAGTGGTAAGGGGTGAGTGTGGGAGGAGTGGAGTGGTAAGTGGAGAGCGCGTGTGTGCCCCAGCGGCCTCCTATGAACAGAGGGCCGCCTGGACAACATGAACCTGCGGCCACTCCCACCAGATGGCCAGAGAGAGAGAGAGAGAGAGAGGGCTAATGAGGCGAATCGACCTCCTTCGTGACCCAACTCCAAGCCGCCTCTGTTGACCTCCCGGGAAACCTGTGTGTGTGTGTGTGTGTGTGTGTGTGTGTGTGACTGTGACTGTGTGTGGTGTGTGTGTGTGTGTGTGTGTGTATGTATGCGCGCTCAGGTCAGTCTGGTCCTCATGGTAGCTCAGATGACCAATTAGCAATCTCCTCCTCCTCCTCTTCCTATTCTTCCTCCTCCTCCTCCTCCTCCTCCTCCTCCTCCTCCTCCTCCTTTGTATTACTCCACTTCAAAAGAACCACCTACAGGAATAGCTGAATATATGTATAATTGTATATATATTTATGTATGTAAATAAGTAGACATATGTAGGTGTGTATGTACAACACCGTCTCCAGCCTATACAAAGTGGCCACTCCTAGCCTCCTCCCTCGTACATAGGCTGTATATAGGCCTTGACACAAAACCCCGCCCTTGTAGCACCCTCACCTCACCCCCTAGCCCCCCCTTCCCTTCACTCTCCTTCCCTCTCTCCCCCTCCCTCCCTAACCCCCTCCTTCCCTCCCTCCCCTTCCCTCACTACCCCCCTCCTTCCCCTCCCTCCCTCCCTTTCCCTCCCTATCCCCCTCCCTTCCCCTTCCATCCCTCCCCCTCCCCCCCTACCCCCCTCCTTCCCTAACCCCTCCTTCCCTTCCCTTCCCTTCACTCCCCCTTACTTGCTTATAAACTCACCTGTTGATCCCTTCACTCAGGTAACTCTTTGTCTTGTTTTGTCTTACTCTCTCCTTTGCTCCTCCTCCCATTGTAAAGCAAGTGTGTGGCAAGGACTCTCTCTCTCTCTCTCTCTCTCTCTCTCTCTCTCTCTCTCTCTCTCTCTCTCTCTCTCTCTCTCTCTCTCTCTCTCTCTCTCTCTCTCTCTCTCTCTCTCTCTCTCTCTCTCTCTCTCTCTCTCTCTCTCTCTCTCTCTCTCTCTCTCTCTGTGTGTCTCTCTCATCCTCCTCATCATATTTTCTTCCTTAACCACAAGGTATGCTAATGACCTTAATCATTGTGTTATCACCAGGAGGAGGAGGAAGAAGAAGATTGACCAATTAGAGCAGGGTCTTGGCCTACTAATGATTCGTAAGAGCAGGATTGAAGGGAAGATGAGAGGAGGAACTAATCTGTGTGTGTGTGTGTGTGTGTGTGTGTGTGTGTGTCTGTGTCTATATATATGTGTGTTTTGTGTTGCTGTTACTACTACTACCACTACCACTACTATACTACTGCTACTACTACTACCTACTACTACTACTACTACTACTACTACTACACTACTACTACTACTACTACTACTACTACTACTACTACTACTACTACTACTACTACTACCAGCATCTCCCTCCTTAGCATCTCCCCAACGAGGTAATTGGGGCGATCAGGTAATTTCCAGGTGCTTCTTATGAATATTGATCAGTTCACACATTAGCGACGCGGCTCCAGGCTTGCCCCGAGTGAGGATTATGGAAAGGAGGAGGAGGAGGAGGAGGAGGTGATGTGGGTGGTGAAAACGACTGACACGGTAATTGTGTGTGTGAGAGAGAGAGAGAGAGAGAGAGAGAGAGAGAGAGAGAGAGAGAGAGAGAGAGAGAGAGAGAGAGAGAGAGAGAGAGAGAGAGAGGTGATAAGTGACTGCATTTTGAGGCATCTTGAAAGTTTTGTATTATTATAAAAAAATAATGTATGAAAGGTAAATGAGGAAGTGGATATGGACAGTATAAGGAAAGTCATGATTATATTGTCTGTTTTTATATAGAAGCAGAAATAAATATTAGGAAAAGCGAAGTGTATAAAGTACCGTACATAACACTATAGTCGCCAGTCACTCACCACTGCACTAATGTCGCCAGGCGCCATATATTACGAATATTAGCATCACTGCAGCCTTGTATGTGTCACTGAAGACATGTAGTGTGATGTACATAATATAAACTACAGAGCATACCTCTTCAGTGGCACATACAAGTCTGTAGTGATGCTAAATTCGTAATTTATGACGCCTGGCGACATCAGTGCAGTGGCGAGTGACTGGCGACTACAGTGTTATGTACGGTAGTGTAGTGAAGGTGATGCATTTATGTTAATTTATTTAATGTCTTACGTTGCTGTCTTTGTACACACACACACATACACACACATTGACGTACCCAGAAAATTGAAAAGGAGCGGGGGGGGGGGGGGCGGCATTATATATATATATATATATATATATATATATATATATATATATATATATATATATATATATATATATATATTATATATATATAATTTCTGCATCCAGGATTTTTGCGAGCGCAGTGATCCCCTACAACTTGGGGATTCGGGTAAAGCTAATTATATAAAATTTGTATACATACATGCATTGATATATATACATATACATACATTCTACATTTTAGCATATAAGTACAACATAATTCCGGGGATTTAAATAATCTGAAAAGTGCTAATTTTATGTTATTTGAGCGAACATTGTCTTTAATATTGTTCATTTCTGTAGTTGGACTGCACACATTTACCCTCAAAATAGCACTGCTTACTTTACAACTACTTGTTAAGATAAAAAAAAAGATAACAATATACTGGCAAGGAATATATATAATAATTCGTTTAAAAATAACAAATAAATAAAAAATTCGTTTAATAAATATATTTATTTACCCCCCCCCCCCTCGGTACGCCACTGCACTACACACACACACACACACACACACACACACACACACACACACACACACACACACACACACACACACACACACACACACACACACACACACACACACACACACACACACACCACAACACACACCACACATCACACACACACACACACACACAACAACGTCATACACACACCACCACACACACACACCACACACACACACACACACACCCACACACACAAACACACACACACACACACAGACAACACACATCAGGGTACTCCGTAGTGTAGGGGTAGCACGCTCGGTTCACAAACCGAGAAGTCCCGGTTCGGAAACATATGGGCTGTTTCCTTAAACCCGAGCCCCTGTCCACCCAGCAGTGATGGTACCGGTGTTAGCCGGGTTTGACCTGATCTCCGGGTGGGTTCGGCCAAACTAAGCACTAAGGATGAATGATAAAATGTTGATATGGAGACGGGCCACACGAGCGTCGCTCTGGCCCTGTAAATACAACTAGATGATACAACTAGATGAATACACGTCCGTGGGCTCAGTTGTTAGGGCGCCCGGCATCATTGTGTGGTCCGGCGTTCAATCCCCGACCCCGCTCATTCCCGGGGATTTTTCCTCTAAGAAATTCGGGCGGCTACTGTCCCCCTTGAGCAAGGGGGTGGGTGTGTGTGGTGTGTGAGGTCCCAGCATTGCCCAAAGATCGGTAATAATGAGCTCCAAGCTCGCACCAGGAGGGTGAAACTGGCGATCGCGAGTCCGACTCGCGTGGACAAGACCATGAGAGAATAACACACACACACACACACACACACACACACACACACACACACACACACACACACACACACACACACACACACACACACACACACACACACACACACACACAAGCAAATAAACACACACATACGCGTACTATCTTCCTGTATCATCCATTCCCCCCTTAACAAACACACACACACACACACACACACACGCACACACACACACGGTCAACCAATAATCCTGGTGGCCCCAATGACGTCACGTGTGCCCCTAAAAGCCTCAAATTAACACCCGGGCCATTAATTAAAATCCCTGACGCCCCTCTGTCCGGCGCCCGTGTGAAAAGTGTCGGCGAGTGTCCAAATTCCTCCCTCTTTTCTCCTCATCCTCTTCCACCTCCTCCTCCACCTCCTCCTCCACCTCCTCCTACCGTCATTCCTTCATCTCTTTGTCATTCCTACCTTTCTTCTTTTCTCTTTTTCTCCTCCTCTTCCACCTCCTCCTCCGCCTACCGTCATTCCTTCATCAGTATATCATTCATAACTTTCTATCTTTTCTCTTTTTCTCCTCCTCCTCTTCCACCTCCAATTCCTTCATATCCTTCACCACCTACCGTCATTCCTTCATCTCCTTCACCACCTACCGTCTTTATTTCATCTCTTTATCATTCCTAACTTTATTCCTTTTCTCTTTTATTAAATTTACTTCCTCACTATGTTCGTCCTCCTACACTCCACACATTATTTTCGTCTTTTTCCCTTTTCCCTGATTTTAACTATTTTGTTCAGTTTCTCCTGTCTTTCCCTTCAGCCTTCTCATTCTGATTTTTTCTCTCGCGTATTCGAACATCTATCTGTAAAGTAAAGAATCAAAGAAGAAATGTGAAAGTAAGTTAGTGGTTACAATAGTAGTTGAATGTAGTGGTCGTTTTGGTAATAGTGGTTGAAAAAAAATGTGGTTGTGGTAGTGGTTTTAGTGGCAGTGGTGGTGTGGTGGTGGTGGTGGTGGTGGTGGTGTGTGTGTTGGGGGCAATAACAGGAGTTAGATTAATTGGTGGTGGTGGTGGTGGTGGTATTTGGAGAAGGGGAAGTGTGTGTGTGTGTGTGTGTGTGTGTGTGTGTGTGTGTGGAGGCGCCCTTTTGTCCTCCTGTTGGGGATAGTGAGAAAGGAGGGAGGGAGGGAGGGAAGGACATAACTTCCCCTTCCTATAACCTCCCTCCCTCCCTCCCTCCCTCCCTCCTCCCTCCCTCCCTCCCTCCCCCCCTCCTCCCTCCCTCCCTTCCAATAACAGGTGGGAGGTCAACACTGCTTGTTTACTCCCTTCCTTCCCTTCCTTCCCTTCCTTCCTTGACCATCTGCTGCCCTTCCCTACGAGCCGCCATCTCCACCCCTTCGTCAGCCACTCCTTCAGGATACACGAAGGAGGAGAAGAGGAGGTGGATGTAATAGGAATGAATGAATTGAATGAGTATGAGGCGTCTAGATAACAGTGAAGGAAGCTACAGTGAGTAAGAAAGGATAAGGAGGGTTAGGGTAAGGAAGGGAAGGGGGGGGTAGGGAAGGGGGGTTGAAGGGGGGTAAGTAATCAGGGTGCCAGGCAGTTTATGGGAGCAATAATGTGAGAGTCAACAGGCGGGCGACGTGGTGGAGGCTGTGTGTGTGTGTGTGTGTATGTGTATGTGTGTGTGTGTGTGTGTGTGTGTGTGTGTGTGTGTGTGTGTGTGTGTGTGTGTGTGTGTGTGTGTGTGTGTGTGGCATAGGGAGAGAGGAGGGGAGGGAACAAAAAAAAGGGAAAAAGTTAGTTGTGAGAAATGTTGGATATGTTAAAATGAGTAGTAGTAGTAGTAGTTGTTGTTGTTGTTGTAGTAATAGTAGTAGTTGTTGTAGTAATAGTAGTAGTTGTTGTAGTAATAGTAGTAGTTGTAGTAGTAGTATAGTAGTTGTTGTTGTAGTAGTAGTAGTAGTGATAGTAGTAGTAGTAGTAGTAGTAGTAGTAGTAGTAGTAGTAGTAGTAGTGTATTATTATTAGTAGTTGTTGTTGTAGTAGTAGTAGTAGTAGTAGTAGTAGTAGTAGTAGTAGTAGTAGTGTACAGTAGAAGTAGCAGTAGTAGTAGCAGTAGTAGTAGTAGTAGTAGTAGTAGTAGTAGTAGTAGTAGTAGTAGTAGTAGTAGTAGTAGTGTACAGTAGAAGTAGTAGTAGTAGTAGTAGTAGTAGTAGCAGTAGTAGTAGTAGTAGTAGTAGTAGTAGTAGTAGTAGTAGTAGTAGTAGTAGTAGTATAGCTATAGTAGTAGTAGTAGTATAAGTATAGCTATAGTAGTAGTAGTAGTAGTAGTAGTAGTGGTATAAGTGGTGATTTATCAAGACATTTACATTGTTTGTCGTCGAAATACAATAAAGTAAACCCCGTTGGCGCGTCCCATAGACTTGGTAGGGCTAATTGAAAAATGTTTGCCAGCGTCAACCCACCACTCGTCCCTGCATTACACCGACGTTTTGATGAGTTTCACCAAGGTATGCAATTACCGTGGACACATTATCAAGACAGGTGTAATGATTGCTGCCAATAGTGCACCACATTCCTCCCTATTTTTCTGATATATCTATCTATATATTTGTTTAGTATTCAGTCCATACACACCTGTAAAGCGAGACGCTCGGCCCGGTGTAACAATAGTATGGTTTTCTGGAAGGTTCCTTCCCTTTTTTCCCCTTAATTAAACAAACTCATATCGGCGGGCAATAATTTTTTGATAACTCGAGGAAAGTTATCATTTGGGGAAAGTGGGCGCCTTCTGCGTCCTGCCGGCGACCCTCGTGTGCAACCCCGCCGTGATCGCCGTTTCCTCGGGGCCTGGGTGGAGGGGCGACGGTGCCACGGGCGGCCCTCCTCGGGGGCGCTCCGTGTCTCGCCCGAAACGCCCCGACAATTATCATTTGCGGTCAGAATTGTAATGGTCTGTAATGGGACACTTGAGACAAAACATGTAACAATTAGCAAAACATTCCCTGGTCCGTGCGGCCCCTTGTTTTTGCTACCTCCCTATGCAGTTAACCGGACTGGAATCGGTCCGCCGACACCTAAGACGCCATTTAAATGGAAGAAACTGAGGCTAAAATATGCTAATAACCGGTGCAGTGGGCATAGCCAATGGCACGGCGGACGCACCCTGTGTTTTTGTGTCTGTCTCCGGGCCGGGTAATGGCGGGGTGTGCGCCAAGCCCTGCAGAGCTGTCCCGGCCCACACGCCCGGCGCCCATAGCCGGCCGCTGTGTCCCTGACGGCGGGACTTTCGCCCCTGCGGCAGGCGGGCGTGGCATTGTGTTGTCCCTGCGCCTGGCCGCTCACACAGAGACAACTATAATCAAACATGTAGTCCACTAAACGCCCCGTGATTAAACCTTTAGCCCGAGCGCTGTCCATCACGCAGGGTCACGCGGCAGCCCCCGCGCCGCACATCTTACTCCAGGCGGCGTCCTGACGCAGCCGCAGGAAACCCCGTTTGTCCCACCACGCCCGAGTGTCACCAGACACACACCGCGGTACAACCGAGGACACTTGCCACACCCCCTGCTGCGCCGCGTCCTGACCAGTGCACTGCGGGCGTGGATGCGAGGCCGAGGCAGCGGGGTGGGTGAGGGCGCTGCAGGCGGGGCGGATCACCACCTGGAAATATCACTGCTGCGGCTGCTCCAGGAAGGATTTCTCTAATTGGTCGTTTATCCCCGGAATGGCAAGGGCCGCGGGTGACCAACATTATGTTTACAAGAGATCTTACCTGATACGGCGTGACCTGGGGCGGGGCGGGGCAGGGAGGGGCTAGGGGAGGGGAAGCAGGAGGTGTGGGAATCATGAGCAGGGGAGAAAGGGGAGGAGGTGGGGGTGGGCAGGATTGTAGTGGTGGGGCCTCGTAGACATCTCGCATTGTAACAAACGATCAGGAAATAACTGAACCCCTGCATATCACATCAGTTCTCCGCCGGTGTGTGTTCCCGAAGCCCGGCCCGCGCACGCCACCCCGCCACCCCCCGCACGCCTCCGCCACGCCACTTTCTACACCCAAATAGGCGAGAACAACCAGCCTACTCATAAAAATTATCTGGAGATGGGCATAAAGCAATATTTTCCCCTTAGGCCTAAATTTATTTCCCCTCATATTGTGGTCTGCGTCCCAACCACCTCGTAAGACTACCGGAGGCGTGAGACCCAACGAAGGAGGAGGAGAGAAGAGGAGGAAGGTATCGTGCAGAGGTAATCGTGGCACTGGTTGTGGACTGAGAGCGTGTGGAGGGTGAGGGGAAGGAGGGATGGATGTGGGGGAAAGGGAGGAAGTGGATGAGGAAAGAGAAAGTAGAGGAATTGAAGAACTGTATAAACTGTAGAAGAACTGTATGAACTGTATAAACTGTAGAAGAACTGTATAAACTGTAGAAGAACTGTATAAACTGTAGAAGAACTGTATGAACTGTAGAAGAACTGTATGAACTGTATAAATTGAAGAACTGAACTGAATTATATAGTTCGTATTTTTTTGACTGGGCTGCTAGAGAGAGAGAGAGAGAACTTTATAACATGAGGGTCAACTTTTTGGGAGAGTATTCAATAAGCCGTATAATCTTTCCCCTTCTCTTTCTCCTCAGAGGAAGAAGAGGGGAAAGATTATACGGCTTATTGAATACTCTCCCAAAAAAAAGACCCTCAAGCTATAAAGTTTTCTCTTTCTCTCTCTATGTCTCTCTCTCTCTCCGTGTCCGCGGCGGGACACACGGTGCTCGCGGTACACACACACACACATTAATTAACCACCAAGGTTTTCGCGCTGACAAAAGCGGGTAATTTCTGTCGCCAAGGGCTGGTGTATACGTACTGAAGGATGTGTTAGGGTGTCAGCCTGGAGTTGGTGTGACAGGCTCAGTGGGATGTGATTATAACCTCTATGCACCCTGTAGTAAGGGTGAGAATTAAGGGTGTGTCGGGGTAACAGCCTATATAGAGCCACAGCCTATAGAGGCGGTGTGTGGGTCAGGTTGGAGTTGGTGTGTGTGGTAAAAAAAATATCCTTAATATTGCCTATAATATAATACAGGGTGTAACACGAGTGTATGCAAATATTGATACAGGTGAAAGAACATGTAATTCTAAGCACAAAATATTCTATAACCATATGCTTTTTGAAGCTTCCTTTAGACGTGAGATGAAGTTAGAAAATTTAGCGCGGCCAGTAATTTCACCATGGCAGGCGGGCGGTTGCCGCTCGGTGACATTTTGAATGATTTAATCATAATGTTTACTAGTAATGGAGCATTACATTATCTTATAACAACACAATTGGTATTAATGGACATGTTATTACTAAATAAGCAGTACATGAGAACAGCAGGACTGTAATAAACAATACTATAAAAGGCTACATGGCATCGTGTCAGGGAGGGGTAGGATGGAACACGTGACTCAGCTGATCGGCGTGAGGCCTCGCAGCCTAGTCCCTCCTTCCTCCCCCGCCCCGACGAATTGCCACTTAGCCTTGTACAGTATTGTTTATTACAGCCCTGCTGTTCTCATGTACTGCTTATTTAGTAATAACATGTCCATTAATACCAATTGTGTTGTTATAAGATAATGTAATGCTCCATTACTAGTAAACATTATGATTAAATCCTTCAAAATGTCACCGAGCGGCAACCGCCTGCCATGGTGAAATTACTGGCCGCGCTAATTTTTCTAACTTCATCTCACGTCTAAAGGAAGCTTCAAAAAGCATATGGTTACAGAATATTTTGTGCTTAGAATTACATGTTCTTTCACCTGTATCAATATTTGCATACACTCGTGTTACACCCTGTATTATATATTAATAATAATATCTTGATCCTGTTTGGCAGAATTTTGAGTGAGATAAGTGTTACAGACTGCAATGGGCCACAGCATGTCCAATGATATTACGGAAGAGGAAGACAAACCCCGCGGCTGCCTGGCCTGCTGCGCCTGCTTCTTGGCGCCCTTCAAGCGGAGGCGTGGACGACCCCCCGAGAAGAGCGACAACAACGTCACACCGAAGCAGAGGCAGAAGCAGAGGCGGTGGTGGAGGAGGAGGTGGAGCCCAAGGCCGTCAAGACTTGGGCTGAAGAAGAAGACGAGGCCGAAGAACAACCAGTGGATGCTTCTGCCCCTGAGTCGCGTGGCATCCACCCGGAGGAACAGACCGACTCCCGCTGCGTCCACGCAGAGCGATTCCCCAGACGAAGCTCCTGCAACAAGTCACGGCGACTCTGCAGCTGCTGCACAACACGAAGGTGCTGCAGCTACAGCGAGTTTCATCGCGATGAGCGCCTCGATGAGGCGAGAAAGAAGCGAGGGCTCGCCGGAAAGAAATAAAAGAACGAAGAGCGAGCATGAACCAGGGTGGGCCGTCAGGCGCTGCAACCACCCCGGCCGCCGTCACGGACGTGTGTACCAGCGAGAAGACGGACGCCCTCCCTGGCCCACAGCGAAGACGACCACATACGCGAAGACAGCCGCGACAGGGCACGATCCCGGAGGAACCCTGAGCAGAAATCTTACTACAGATCCTCCCGACCGTCGCCCATGGTTCGTGTCTTTGGGCGAGATGGACGTCCCTTCTACACAGCGTGGGAGGAGGGTGCATACGACACCTTCCACGCCTGCCAGCAGGCTTGGCGCGAGTACCGGCGTGACGGGAACTGAAGTTCACGTTGATACCCGTGAATAACATAACTCTTTAAACCGCCATGTTTACATAAATCATTGAGTCGCCACGTTAACATCAATTACCACTGAATGGGCACGTTAACAAGACAACAACAGCCTCGCGTAGAGTAAAGGAAAGCTGACGATGACAAACTAGAGACTCCTTCACTCCGAGTCCTTGCAGGCGTGAGGGAACTGACTCTCTCACTCACACCAACAACCTCCTCATTTCCACACACCAGCATGGCATAGTCCTTCATTATACTCCTAACAGCTCACTTCAGTTCTTTACAAATCATGTTATCATTATATACCTTATATATATAATTCTGACTTCAATGACGTTGTGTGTGTGTGTGTGTGTGTGTGTATGTGTGTGTGTGTGTGTTTGTGTGTGTGTGTGTGTGTGTGTGTGCGTATGTGTGTGTGTGTGTATGTGTGTGTGTGTGTGTGTGTGTGTGTGTGTGTGTGTGTGTGTGCGTGTGTGTGTGTGTGCGTATGTGCATGTGTGCAAGTGAGTGCTGGGTTGGGTATGGTGATAACGACAGTCTCTTTAAAAAAACTACTCTCTCTCTCTCTCTCTCTCTCTCTCTCTCTCTCTCTCCTCTCTCTCTCTCTCTCTCTCCTCTCTCTCTCTCTCTCTCTCTCTTCTCTCTCTCTCTCTCTCTCTCTCTCTCTCTCTCTCTCTCTCTCTCTCTCTCTCTCTCTCTCTCTCTCTCTCTCTCTCTCTCTCTCCAGTTTTTCCTCTTTTCTCACACTATTCTGCCTTAACCTTCTCCACTTGTGTTGCCTTTCCTGGCCTGTCTCAGTGTTACCTCCTGTTCTCCTTTATCTTTGATCACCTCAGCCACCTCACCACCGGACGCTAATGAGATACTCACACACACGGATTGTTTCGTAAAAGTAAAGGTAAAGATGGGTACATACGCTATGCTGCGCGTGGCCTCGGTGCTCATCTCCGTCGCATTAGCATTTGAGCCTGTGTTGGGTGAGGACCCGTTACCCCGAGACAAAGGGCTATATAGTGTGACATCCGGGTTATCACATGCAGTTACCTTTCCCAGGTTTCCCCAGTTACCCGTTTATCGACCAACCCCGAAAGGAAGGGTGAACAGCTGTTTGGGCTGGCCGCCGACTTGCCCTGGCCCGGATTCGAACCAGGGCCGCAGATTAGTAGCTAGTCGGGCTAGCCACTACACCACGGAGGCGCTTAACATGCGACATTTTGGAGTTTCGTAAAAGATCAAGCCAAATTAGAATAATTTCAAATAAGAGAAACAAAACTGATTCCATCTCTGAGAAATTTATCTTATGAAGAGAGACTGCGAAAACTTAATATGTTTTCCTTGAAGAATCGAAGAATCCGCGGGGACTTGATAGAAACTTTTAAGATCCTTGAAGTATTTGATGTCATTAATCAAGCGAACCTATTCAAGCTTTCTCCTCACGTGATAATAAGAAACAACGGTTTTAAAACGGAATGGTCAAAGTTTCAACACAGATCTCCGAAAAAAAATATTTTAATGTCAGAGTTGTCAATCGGTGGAACAAATAACCAGCCAATGTTGTCGAAGCCAGCACAATAACTACATTAAAAAAAAAAAGACTAGACGCGTACTGTAAAGTAAATGTGTTTTGATATTGCCCCGCGAGTTATATTATTAACATCCCCGGATTTATTAGTGTTAGTGGTAGTATTAGTTAGCATACTTCATTCCTCTCATTCTTCACTACGAAACTTCCATATTCCTACCCTCTTTAGAGACATGGTATCACCTTCCAACTGTTCTCTTACATATAGTTTGATAGTTAGTAGTATGTAGTTCAGCAGATACCCTCGTTATAGACCAATAGGTCTCCTGGTATCTGTTCTTCCTATGTATATATTCCTATGTATTCCTCTTCCTCCTCCTCCTCAGTCATGACCGTGGCACCAGTAAATCACCCTCACGCCCACCCTCCCCGCCCACCCCACATGCGGGCGTGCACGTCCTCACCACCTTTTCCGTGTCGCTCTTCGGGGCATGAGGCGGGGCGGGGCGGGGCGGGGGGCGGGGCGGGCGGAGAGAGAGTGAAGGGGCGGGGGTGAGGGGGTGATATGGGGTGTGGGAGATGTGCTGAGTATGAGGAGGAGGAGGGGGGGGGTGATAACAGTTGAAATGATACTGATAGTGATGATAATGACAATAACAGTAATGATAATGACAGGTTGTGTTTCACGTATCATTGTTTTGTTCATGATTCTTCAAGTATTACGAAGTGTTCTTCACATTTATTCAATTTTTGTTTTTGTTATTATACACGATCCATTCACAATCCTCATTTCTAACTAGTCTCTACTTATATTTCCGTTGTTAATATGATATCATTTTCTCTTCATTATTTTCCTTAACCGTCATTTTTCTTGTCTATGTCAGTTTATCGTTTTGCCTTACTGGTCTTTTCTCTACATAGAATTATCTGACTATTTTTCTATTGTGTCATCTCTTTCAGTATTTGTCTGCATACGTCTGTGTCTGTTTGTCTGTCTCCCCATCCCATCCTTTCTCTCTTTTTTCTCTGTCTGTCTGTCTCTCTATCTGTCTGTTTGTTTGTATGTATGTATGTCTGTTTGTTTTTCTGTCTGTCTGTTTTCTGTCTGTCTGTTTGTTTCTGTCTTTATGTCTGTCTGTCTGTCTGTCTGTCTGTCTGTCTGTCTGTCTGTCTTCTGTCTTCTGTCTTCTCTTCTGTCTGTCGTCTCTGTCTCGTCCTCTCTCTCTCCTCTCTCTCTCTCTCTCTCTCTCTCTCTCCTCTCTCTCTCTCTCTCTCTCTCTCTCTCTCTCTCTCTCTCTCTCTCTCTCTCTCTCTCTCTCTCTCTCTCTCTCTCTCTCACACACACACACACACATCTCTCTCCCTATCTCTTTCTCCTTCCCTCAAACACCTGTGTGATAATCGGGGCACCTGGAGGCCGCAAGGCGAGGCATTAAGTTTGCTTCTCAGGGGTGATTGCACCTTCAGCGCCGCCCGTCAAGTTGTCTTTAAGGTGCTACTCGTCCCTCAGTCTCCTAAGTGGTGGCGTTTAAGTCCCTCGTTCCTCGCCTGCGTGCATTACCGGCCCTCTATTAGGTGCCCCTGGAAGGCTCAATCAGGTGGACTTAATGATGGACAGGACGCGTCAGGCTGCCCCGTCCCTCGCCCCGCTGACGCAAAGTGCATAGCCCGCCACGCACCTCCACGATTTATGCTTTATAATCATAAGCCTGGCGATGGAGCAGGGAAGGCCTGTGATCGCGGCAACCGAGGTCACCGCGATGACTATGATTAATAAAAGTATGAGGGTGTGAGGATTGTTATTAGAGGCAGGTGAGGGTATGTAATGAGGGTCGCGGGTTATGGATGGTGAGGGGTAATGACGGGGTCCCTGGGGGGCGGCGCGCGGACAGGTGACAGTGCCCATTAAGTTGCACAAGGGATAGAGTTACCTGAGGGACCCGGGGAGGAGAGGGAAAGTTACCTGGGTAGACAGCATTCAGGTGAAAATAAGGGGTGCAAGGGACTGACTTAGGGGCGAGGGAATGAGAGGAGGTGCAGGTAGGGAAGGTTTTCAAATCCCGTGACGGAGTGTATCTCTGTGTACTCATGATTCACCTGTTGATTAGTGAGCCGCCGCGTTAAAGATCTTCAGGACGAATGATAATAAGTAGGAAGGTGGTGGTAATAACGAGGCAGTGGGTGGCGGCGGCCGTGATGGAACACCGGGCAGAATGGTCGTGATAATGGATAAAGACGGAAAGATGATAATTACTGGATAGCCAAGACTAGTCAAGACAAAATATTAACTTTACTAAACGAGGAAAAGGATGTGGAGTCTGTGGATGAGGTGGTTCCCAGAGGTCACGAGGACGACTGTGTGAGGGTTGTGGGGGTTGTGGGGTGTTGTAGCTACTCAGGGTACTTTATGGGGGAGTGGGGGGAGGGGAGGGTTGGTGGGCTATCTGTGGGAGTAATTACAAGGGTTTGGTCACGATGGTTTAACCCGAAGACCTTGAGTGTTTCTTTGGTGAGGCCTGATTAATTATGGTACAGTGACGGTGGTGGTGGTAGTGGTGGTGGTGGTGGTGGTAGTGGTGTGGTGGTGGTAGTGGTGTGGTGGTGTGGTGGTGGTGGTACAAAGATGGGGTGATAGCGAATATTTTTCTCATTGCCTAAAAAAACGAAGACTTACAAACCCAAAAAGAAATAGAACAGGTAAAAAGATGAGGTGCATGATAGTTCATATTTTTCTCTTTGGTTAAAGAAACGAAGACCTGCTAACCAAAATTATATAGAACAGAAAAAAATTGAGACGTGATATTTTCGGCTGTGATCCAACTTATAAAAAAACGAGAAAGTAGATGAAGTTCCCGCTGTGGTGGCGGTGGCGGTGGCGGTGGTGAAAAGTAATTAAAGTTTTTTTCCTTACATCAACTCAATTAATTGCGGTTGTAGAGCTTGACTGAGATAAAGTTTGTTTGTAATGATGAAAAAAAAGTAAATAGCCAAAAACGTATGATATCATTTCTGGATAGTATTTTTGTCTTTGTTTCTTTACTAATTTTTTTAAGAATTGACTTTTTTCCAACTTAATTAAGCCCTTCAAAATCCTCAAAAGGATTTTCATTTTCATTCACACACATCACATACATCACTTCATTCATTCATTCACTCTTCACTCGCATCAACAACTCCTTTCAACGCCCTTAGATATTAACAGGACTTCACCGTCCATATTCACGGAGAGTGCCACCGAGCGCCTAAGTTCTGATCTTTCTATAATTTCTGATTGGGACAAAGCAAACCTTGTTTTGTTCAATGCCTCAAAAACCCAATTTCTTCACCTATCTACTCGACAAAACCTACCAGATAACTATCCCCTCTTTCTTCAATGACACTCAACTGTCTCCTTCTACAATTAATATTATTGGACTATCCTTTACTGAAAATCTGAACTGCAGCTGAAATCTCACATCTCACCTCTTACCTCTTGCTAAAACAGCTTCTAAGAAGTAAAATATAGGTGTCCTGTGGCGTCTGCGTCCATTTTTTTCCCCCTGCCAGTCTGCTTGCTCTCTACAGGGGCCTTATCCGCCCATGTATGGAGTATGTCTCACATGTTTGGGGAGGATCCACTCATACAACTATCCTAAACAGGGTTGAGTCAAAAGCTTTTCGTCTCATCAACTCCTCTCCTCTGACTGACTGTCTTCAATCTTTAAATTACCGCCGCAATGTTGCTTCTCTTGCTCTCTTCTACCGTTATTTTCATGCTCACTGCTCTTCTGAACTTGCTAACTGCATGCCTCCCCCCCTCCCGCGGCCTCGCTGCACAAGACTTTCTACTCATTCTCATCCATATTCTGTCCAACTTCCTAATGCAGGAGTTAATCAGTATCTTTACTCTTTCATCCCTTTCACTGGTAAACTCTGGAACTCTCTTCCTGTTTCTATTTTTCCACCTTCCTATGACTTAAATCTTTTCAAGAGAGGAGTGACAAGATACCTCCCGATCTAAATTGGCCCACCCAACTTTTCAATATTCTCTTACTGTCTTCTTTATAGGACTGGTAACTAACCGGGCATTTTGTTGCCTCTTTTGATTTGCTCTTGGCCAGTCCTTTGTGATGTAAAAAACAAAAAACAAAAAAACAAAAACAGCCCAAACAATAACAACCTTCTAACAAGCAATATTTACAACCCCAGTCAACAACCCCAATAATGTGCCTCCTGTGAACCCATAAACCTCCTGACATCCACTCACAACCTAAGGCCTAAGCAAACATAACAACTTCATACAACCCAGAGACCACAACCTTAACACCTACAAGTTGATCTCTTCACAATCCTTCATAGCCCCTGGACCCATGATTACCTTTTACAATCTTTATGCAACCTCTTGTAACCTCTAAACTCATGAATGATCTCTTTACAACTTCTTATAACTTCTTAACTCATGATTTAACTTCTTTACAACCTCTCACAACCCATGGACCGATGATTTAACCCCTCATAACCTCTTATAACCCCTGGACTCATCATTTCACCCCCTTACAGGCCGCTTATAACCTCTAACCTCTTTATTTACCTCTTTACGCACTAACAACCCATCTTTTAACCCACAACCTTCCCTGCCACTGTCGTAACAACCTCTGCCCACACTGTATCACACACTTCCCTGCCCACACCTGTAAGTCACACAACCTTCCCTGCCCACACCTGTAAGTCACACAACCTTCCCTGCCCACACCTGTAAGTCACACAACCTTCCTTGCCCACACCTGTAAGTCACACAACCTTCCTTGCCCACACCTGTAAGTCACACAACCTTCCCTGCCCACACCTGTAAGTCACACAACCTTCCCTGCCCACACCTGTAAGTCACACAACCTTCCCTGCCCACACCTGTAAGTCACACAGCCTTCCTTGCCCACACCTGTAAGTCACACAACCTTCCCTGCCCACACCTGTAAGTCACACAGCCTTCCCTGCCCACACCTGTAAGTCACACAACCTTCCCTGCCCACACCTGTAAGTCACACAACCTTCCCTGCCCACACCTGTAAGTCACACAACCTTCCCTGCCCACACCTGTAAGTCACACAACCTTCCCTGCCCACACCTGTAAGTCACACAACCTTCCCTGCCCACACCTGTAAGTCACACTACCACAGCGTACTTAACAACCCACAGAGTGAAATACGTCGTTGTATAGAAAACGGGAGTATGCAATTTGTTATCTTACAGGGGTGACTTATATATTACAAGTTCTAACTTCTGAGTGGAAAGATTGAAGGTTTGGTTTATCACATAATATTAACTAGCCAACTACTTCTACTGCGGCTGCACTTAACCCCTTCACGCCCAGATCTTTCCTTTGCTATGAAAAATTGTATGTTGTCGAGCCATACAATTACGAAGAGTAACTGAATATACCAAATTAGTTGTTAGTCGACAAGGATACTAAACAGGTCATATCTATTAAATATTGCTTATATTCACTAAAAATCATCTAATGGTACCCAAATTACAATGGAAATTACGTTCTGGGTCTCAAAGGGTTAAGCGATATATTGTATTAGGGGGGGGGGGGTACGTCTACCCATATATTATGTAACTTGTATCTCTAACACATACCAATCTTTAATCTTGCCTATGTCAACTACCCTATTAGCTGATCAAAACATGTCTGGTTTCTCTCACTCTTGACTGAACCTCCCTCTACACACACACACACACACACACACACACACACACACACACACACACACACACACACACACACACTACATACATACATACATACACACACACACACACACACACACACACACACACACACACACACACACACACACACACACACACACAACATACATACACACACACACAACAACACACAACACACACACACACACACACACACACACACACACACACACACACACACACACATACACACACGTGCGATGGTCAGGTTGATAACGTGGCCTCCCATTCGGTAGGTAGGCGGTTCGAATCCTCGCGCTCCCGGGGATTTTTCACTGACAAATTCGGGCGGTTACTCTCCCCCTTGAGCAAGGGGATGGGGGGGTGTGGTGTTTGAGGTCCCAGCATTGCCCAAAGATCGGTAATAATGAGCTCCAAGCTCGCACTGAGAGGGTGAAACTGGCGATTGCGAGCCAGCTCGCGTGGACAAGACCATGGGTGAATAACACACACACACACACACACACACACACACACACACACACACACACACACACACACACACACAGGGTTGAACAGTGTATACGCGGTTACAGGAGAAGCTGGCCTTGTATAGCGCCGTTTATCGCCCTTCCTCCCCCTAGCGTAACACCTTGACAAAGCTGAACCCATACATATTCCCGCCTCGCCCCGCCTTATCGAACCCAGCCTCACCCCTCCTCCCCTCACCCCTCCTGCCCCTCCCCTCCCCTCTCCTCACCCCTCCCCTCATCCCCCTCCCTCACCCTTCACCTCACTTTGTATCACTTTGCTATTGTCCACTTAATTATCACCTCTTATCCTGATCTGACCACTTGTGTTCATTTGTCAACAACGTAATTAATGTCACCCTAATAACCTTCTATAGCAACACGCGGAGAAACCTTACTAATATATTTTTTCCCAAGGGCACTGTACCTTTTTATTATGTCGTGTCTTTTGTCAAATTTGTCAAAAACGTAACTCTATTAATTATAATATGTCACTCTATTAACATTGTATATCAACACGCGGAGAAACCTTACCTATATATATTTTTACCTATATATATTTTTACCTATATATTTTTTTTTCCTAAGGGCACTTTTTTTTTTTTTTTTTTTTTTTAATTCCTTCATGTCTTTACTATCCTTACCTTCCTTACCTTGTTCTTACTAATGCCTTATCATATTTCATAACTAATTCACGCCTTTTCAACTCCCTCAACACAACCTTTCATTTACTTTTTTTTTATTCCTTCATGTCTTTACTATCCTTACATTCCTTACCTTGTTCTTACTAATACCTTATCATATTTCGTACCCAATTCAATACCTTTTTATTATCGATCTTTTTACTCCGTCATTGCTTTTCGATCCTTACTTTCCTTACCTTGTTACCCTAATCACCTTATCATATTTCATACCCAATTCACGCCCACTCACGCCCTTAACACCCGTCGCGGAGGAGCCCTTGCCCGCACCCCCACGCTGCAGGTGAGCGGGTGGGGGCGGGCGAGGGGCGTCTTGGCCTATCGGGGTGCAGCGTGTAACCCGACAAACAATATATGAGTCGTTAGGAACCCATAACTTGCAGGTGTACTGAGGCAGCCCATTAGTCTATCGAGAGGAGCAACAACACCAGCAGCAGGAGGAGGAGGAGGAGGAGGAGGAGGAGGAGGAGGAGAAGAGTATACTGCAGTCTTTTATTCCTTTAGATAATGATTTAGTACACCGTTCCGTATCAGCAACCAACGTACTACGCATTGCGCACACACACACACACACACACACACACACACACACACACACACA
>JACEEZ010022710.1:482500-487500 GCA_016584305.1 Chionoecetes opilio
TTTCTTCCCATTGCCAAACACCATTTCGCTTCTCCTCCTTGCCTTCTCTTCCTCCCCATTCATCCCAATCCCCATTTATTTCCCCATATCCACATGAACACCCATTTCTTTCTTTGTCTAACATATTACTCCCCCATTCACTCCATCTAACCCTTAACCATATCAACACAAACACCCATTTCTTCCTATACCACATACATATTCCTTACCTCATTCTGCCCCATTCTCCATATTTTCCTCCCCTAAACATTGCCCTCTCCTGCCCCATAATGGAAAGGCGTGATCAAAGGTCAGATTCATTAAAGATCCTGCCTGTAGCTGTGCCCCATAAAACACCATTAGCATCAACCCCTGCCCCCCTACACCCCTACACCCCCCACCTGCCCCGCCCCTCCCCATAGATCACCAGGTAGGCCGCGGTAGCACGCACGCTGGACACACCTGCAATTAAGACTCGAAACCTTAGTGGCTGCTCCTTCTAACCCTCAGAAACATTCCTAGAAATCTTAGAACCACCACTATGATGATGAATCCTTAGTTACTCCTTTCTCTTCTCTCTCCTTCTTCCTTCTTTTCTCTCTCGTATACAAAGGATGGACAAAGGGAAGGAATAATCTATTAGCCCTTCTTTCTTTCCCTCCTGTCTTGACTTCTTTCTCTCTTGACTTCTTTCTCCCTCCTTTACTCCTTCGGTCATAGAGGGAAGATGAAAGAAAGAAAAAAAAAAGATATGGGTTGTGAAGCATCCTTGGTCGACGGAAACCCTGGGAAAAAGGATTCACGTCGCGTCCTCCATATTCATGTGATGACCTGAGGAGGCGCGGGTCCTATACGAGAGTCCTGCCGCGTCCCCTTAGCGCCGCGGGAAGGAATGCGGAGACCTGCGACGGGAAGATAAACTCGATACACGAAGGGAAGTAATGTAAATATGAAACCGAGAGGCGGCGCTTGGGAGGCTGAAGGGGAGAGGGAAAAATGGAAATGAATGTGAAGAGGAGAGGAAGGAGGATGGAAACGTTAAGTAAATAGAAGTAATTATAAGTAAAAGCCACTTATGTTATCGCTAAACTTGGCTAATATACGTTAATGTTTATCTGATACATTTAAAAGTCTTACATTATGGAATGGTGTGGAAACAAGTCTATGAATATCGTTGATCGTATCTACGCTACGAGTAAAATATACACATGACTACTTACTACACACCTTTCATACTGACTACTTATCTAGCTACTCTTTCTACCTACTTACCTACCTATCTACTACCTTTTACTAACCATACTTACTCTACCAACCTACTACCCACCATCTACCTACTTACCTACCCATCTACTTACCTACCTATCTACCAATCTACCTCTTCTACACCCATCCTATCTGCTTTCTACCTATCTACCTACCTACCTATCTACCAACTTTCTCACCCACCTACTTATCTACCTTCCTACCTACCTACCCACCTACCTAACTACTTACCTACCTACCTTTCTACTTACCTACCTATCTACCAATCTACAATCTTTCACGCCCACCTCCTTACCTACCTATCTACGTACACCTACTATTCTACTTACCTTATTTACTTACCCTACAATCCTATCTACCTCCTACCTATATACTTACCTACCTACCTATCTATCTACTTACCTACCTATCCTACCTTACCAATCTTCTACCACCATTACCTACTACGTACCTAATTCTACTTACCTACCTACCTACCTATTTACCTACAATCCTACCTACCTATCTACCTAATTACTTACCTACCTACCTACTTATCTACTTACCTACCTACCTACCTACCTACCTACCTACCTACCTACCTACCTACCTACCTACCTACCTACCTACCTACCTACCTACCTACCTAACCTTTCGATAGATCAGCTACCGTATCTGGCAGCTAATTAACCCACTGACAGTGAACAGGTAAAGGTGGAAATGAGGGAGAGGAGGAACGTTCAGGACACATACCTGTTCCTTCCCCTGGGCTCTTGGTGGGGTTGGGCGGGGCGGGGCGGGGTTTGAGGGGTGGGGTGGGGTGCGTTAATGAATATATTACCATTCATTACTTCCTAGCGACACCCACATGCCGGTAAAGTACTTCAATGAACGTCTGAGTCCCTGATGGATTGTTAGGGTGTGGGAAGAGAGAGCCGTTGGGGGGGGGGGGGGGGGAGGGATGAGGGGTAGGGAGGAGGCTAAGATGGGGGGAGGGGGCTAAGGGGTAGAGGGGGGTCTCAGATGGAGTGAGAAGGTCTGGGGGGAAAGGGTGTAGGGGGTAGGAGGTCATATGGGGTAAGGAAGTCTGGGGGTGTAGAGGGGGATGGTGAAGGGTAGGGAGGGTTTAGATCTAGTAAGGAGGTCTGGGAAGGGGTTAAGGGGAAGGGGGAGCTCAGGTGGGGTAAGGAAGTCTAGGGGGAAGGGAATAAGAGGTATGGTAGGGGAGGTTCAGGTGGGGTATTGAGGTCTGGGGGGAAGGGGATAAGGGGTAGGGGGGGTCTCAGATGGGGTAAGTCAGTTTTTTTGGGGCACTATTTTACGGTTTAGTTATGCATTATTTATTTATCCTTCTCTTCTTGTAACGTTTTTATTTTATGCTAAATTTGTTCTTTTTTTTAGGCTTTTTCATCATTTCATTATTTTTTTCTTATTTGTCCTCTTTTTTTTACGTTTTTTGTTTTCTCATAATTTTTTTTATTTTTTTGCTCTTTTCTTGAACTCAGATTTTTTCTTTATCTTGTGTTTTTTTTTTTTTTCCCTCTTGAAGCCTGTGTATTTATCTTTTTTTTTTCTTATTCCAGTTTTTATATTGCTCCTTGGTTTTGCTTTTCTCTATTCTCGTCTCTTTTTGTTCGTCCTTTTATCTTTTTTTATCCGTATTTCTATTCATTGCATCGTTTTATCCATTTTTCTATTCATTTTCTCGTTTTATCCGTATTTTTATTCATTTCATCGTTTTATTTTCTCTCCAACTAGTTTTCTTTTTCTTTTCTATTGTACGTGTGGTCAGTTTTCTTTGGTGATGTTAATGTAATAGAAACGAAACAAAACAAAAATTACATATACGTAATGACGCGAAGATGGGGAATATAGAAATAGAGAGAGAGAGATAGATAGATGAGAGAGAGAGAGAGAGAGAGAGAGAGAGAGAGAGAGAGAGAGAGAGAGAGAGAGAGAGAGAGAGAGAGAGAGAGAGAGAGACTTAGCAAAGGGAGGAAAGTTTGTGTGAAAGGAGGAAGAGGAGGAGGAGGAGGAAGAGGAAGATTTGTTTGTGTTTGAAAGAAGCGTTATCATCTCCTCCTCCACCTCGTGTTATCTCCCCTGTTTGCCGTAACTCAGGCGACGAGGCAGGGTTGACAGGGAGGGGTTGGAGGCCTACAGGGGGAGGGAGGGAGGGAGGGAGAGGGGGAGGTAGGGAGGGAGAGGCAGGGATGGAGGGATGGAGGGAAGCATGGAGAGGGAGGGAAAGGAGCAGTTGCCTTTTATGGAAGAGAATGTGTAGGCAGGATGTTTCTCTCTCTTTTTGTTTTTCTTTCTGTGTGTGTGTGTGTTTGTGTGTGTGTGTGTGTGTGTGTGTGTGTGTGTGTGTGTGTGTGTGTGTGTGTGTGTGTGTGTGTGTTTGTGTGTGTGTGTGTGTGTGTGTGTGTGTGTGTGTGCAGGTGAGGGGAGGGCACGTAGGAAGAAAAGATGAAGGACAAAGAGAGGGTAGAGGGGAAGGGCCAAATCACCTCATCTTTCAGTAGTCAAGGACCTGAAACTTGTCTTCCTCCCTCCTCCTCTCCTCCTCCTCCTCCTCCTCCTCCTCCTCCTCCTCCCCTCCTCCTCCTCCTCCACTAGTACTACCAGCACTTTAGTTCCTTGTCACCGCTATAAACAATTTTTGCTACTACTACTACTACTACTACTACTACTACTACTACTACTACTACTACTACTACTACTACTACTACTACTACTACTACTAATATTGCTACTACAACCACTACCACCATGATGATAACGACTTCACTACTACTACTATTATTAATACACTACTACTGCTACTACCACCACTACTACTACTATAACTACTATTACTACTACTACTACTACTACTACTACTACTACTACTACTACTACTACCACTACTACTACTACTACTACTACTATTACTACTACTACATCACCACAACTACCGCCATCACCATCACCATAAGCTTCAGACACATCACTCTCTCATCCCCCCTTGAAAGCAGGTCACACGAGGCCTATAAGAGAGGCTGGGGGTCAGAGGTCAGGAGCTGCGTGACCAGTGCCTTCAGGGTCATCCCGAACCAGGCTCGTGAGGGCGTGGGAGGTGAAGGACGTCGCGTAGGACATGGAGGAGTAGGATTAAAGGAAGCGAACAGAGTCAGAGAGAGAGAGAGAGAGAGAGAGAGAGAGAGAGAGAGAGAGAGAGAGAGAGAGAGAGAGAGAATAACAGTTTATCAGAAGGCTAAATATAGAAAGCTTAAAGTATTTATAAAAAGAATGTGGTTTTCCGTGCTGTTTAAGTGAAAATACGAAAAAAAGTTGAGAAGCAAAAGAAAAATGTTTATCAGAAGGCTAAAAGATAGAAGTAAAAAAAAAAATGTTTATCAAAGGCTAAATATAGAAAACTTAAAGTAGGTATGAAAAGAATGTTGGTTTTTCGAGCTGCTTGAATGAAAATGCGATAAATATGTTGCTTATTATCGTAGAATAAAGTGATATTAGTGAAAATGTGCAGAAATGTTTAGGTCAAATATGTGCAGTTTACGAAATGTTGTGATGAAGATACGAATACTTTACTGTTGGCTATTTTTGTTTCGTGTTTATTTACCTAACTTTATGAATTCATGGTATAATCTTTAAGAATATTCAAGAAAGAGAGAGAGAGAGAGAGAGAGAGAAAGCTAAGAGACAAACTAAAAATAGATAGGAAAAAAGAATGATAGGCAAAAAAAGAGAATAAAAACAAGAATGATAGGCGATAA
>JACEEZ010022710.1:492500-495518 GCA_016584305.1 Chionoecetes opilio
AGAGAGAGAGAGAGAGAGAGAGAGAGAGAGAGAGAGAGATTTTGAACACTTACTGCCTTAACTTATCTACCTTTTAAGCCATCTGTATGATTACTAACTGTTTCAATAAGAATAAACGAAAGAGAGAGAGAGAGAGAGAGAGAGAGAGAGAGAGAGAGAGAGAGAGAGAGAGAGAGAGAGAGAGAGATGCTCCCACATAGCCTCGTGTTCGTTCCCACGGTCTGCTGAGGACAGGTGAGCCACCCTAGTATTACCTGTGTCCACGTAATGTTTGGCAGTGGTCCCCATGGCCCTCCCTGGCGCCCCTCAGCTCCCCTGTTACGCCTCCCCGCCCCGCTCCGCCTCCGCCCACTTTTTAGCCAATCCGGTGTGGGTGCGCAATTCCGGCTGCCAATGGGAGCGGGTGTGTGTGCCCCCCATCCCGCCACTGGTGTTGCCGCGGAGGGGGGTTGGAGGGGGGAGGGGGGAATGTGGGGCCTGGCTGCTCTCTCACGCCTCACGCTTTCTCTCCCAGCCTCCTCGGTGGTGTTTCGTTTTCTGTATTTGAAGGGAGACTTGTAGGAAAGTAATGAGTTTTGTTGTTATTGTTGTTATTATTAGTATTTTTGATGTTATTACTATTATTGATATTGTTGTATTTTTACTATTATTATATATCATTATTGCTGGAACTGTTATTTTTTGTTTGTTATTTATGTGTAGACGTACTGACAGATGTTCAAACGGGTGGTGAGGGAGACACGGGCTGGGAAGCGAGTACTTTATTCCTGACTATATAGTTTTGCCTGTTTTCTACTGGGCTTCTTCAGAGGAATACGAATACGAATATGTATTCCTTTGAAGAAGCCCAGTAGAGGCGAAACTTAAATCAGGTCAGGTGTCAATACTCAGGAATAAAGTCTTCCCTCACTTCCCAGTCCGTGTCTCCCTATCACCTGTTTTGTTATTCATATTATTGTTATTGTTATTGTTGTCATTATTATCATTGATATTGACATTACTCTTGTTATTATTTTTCATTACCATTATTATTATTATTATTATTATTATTATTATTATTATTATTATTATTATTATTATTATTATTATTGTTATCCATGGTCCCGTATCTTCACGGACGGATATTTATGATGCCGGAAAAGCAGTGAGAGGCTCATGCCGCCCCCAGTGTCACCGATGCATTGCCGTCGCAGATAGGGTTGATCGTTACACAGAAAGAGTTGGTTACCAGCGGGACTCGAACATGGGAACCCGAGTTGACCACTTATTATTATTATTATTACCTTACCTTTGCCCTTCCTCCGCACCCTTCCGAGGCCCTTCCAAGGCAGTCACTTGTCACCCGCCGCGGGGGTCAAATGAGCTCCCGAGCGCCTCCCTGACCTGCCTTATATGCCCTTTTTATGGCCTTTGTTGTGACCCTTTAGTTTCGCCCTTACCCACCCTTTGTCCGCCCACCACCCATACATCTGAAGTTGTCGATGCCGAGGTGGAGGAGGAGGAAGAGGAGGAGGAGGGTGTTTCTGTGCAGGGGAGACTCCAGTAGGTGTTGTCGAAGTGGTATGGTGTGGAGGGAGGGAAGGAGGAGGTGGCAATAATATTTTAGTGGTTGGAACTGAAGGATGAAGGGACTCGCTGTGAGGATGTAGGATGGGGAAGGGTTTTGGGAGTGAGTTAGGAGTGAAAGAGGGAGGAAAGAATAGGCGTGAGGGAGGGAAGAAGGTGTTAATTCGGTGAGTAAGATAGATCGCAGGATGGGTGCAGCGGAGATGAATGAGTGGTGGCGAGGGGACCCGTGTGAGTGTGTGATGTGAGTTATTGAGCGTACAGAGAGAGAGAGAGAGTTAGAGAGAGAGAGAGAGAGAGAGAGAGAAAAAAAAAAGAGTCAGCCAGGATAGTCTCCCAATGCGCACCTGTAAGCCACAAAAGAGCCACTCGGTGCACACACAGGTGAGCCGGTAATCCCGCCGCCGCACCTGACACCGGCCGACAGGTGAGCGCCGCGCCTACACCGTCGCGGGAACGTTTCCGCGCCACCAGCGGGAGGCGGCGGCGGCTGGTGGCGGCCTTTGTGCGCCGCCAAGCAGGGATGAGCGAGGGGCGGCGTGGCCCAGAATACCTTTATGGCGGCACAACACGCGGCATAAGGGTCCTGAATGCCGCCGCCGACAGCTCATAACGGAGCGTCGTTCTGGACACAAGAGGGCCATTCGAAACGGTCTTTGCGAGGCGGATGAGCCACGGAGGGTCTGAGGGGCGCCAGGGACCCCGCGGGGGGCGCCCTGGGGAATCCAAGACGCCGTCAGACGGGCCTGACTCCGCCTGGGTAATCGGATGAATGCAACGGATAATCCGATGAATGTGTGGATGACGCCGAGGAGAGCGTGCTGAGAGGGCGAGGGGAGGGTGTGCATGGCGGGAGGGAGGGATGTGTGGGTGTGGGCGGCGGTGCAGGCGGGGGTCGCACTGTGGGTGGGGGAGGGTGGAGATGTGATTGTGGGCCTTGCTGTGGGCGTGCGAGGGGTCGCCTTGAGCTCACGGGGTGCTTGGGCGCGGCGGGAGCTGAGAGACGTGACCAATCAGACACGGAGGAGGAGGAGGTGGAGAAGCATAGAGGAAGAGAGGGAATGTAAAAAGAAAGAAACATATGGAAGACGAGGCTGTGGAGGGTAAAGAGCAGCGCGCGATGGCTGCCACTCCGCCTGGCCGGTCCTCGCCCCTCACGCCCTCACGCCACCACCAGGATTACCATGGCTGTCCCGCCGCCCGTCACAAGGTGCCACCCTCCCCCTCCACCCTGACCTTGCCTGCCCTGCCCTGCCCTGCCACGGCCTCCCCCTCCATCCTGACCTGCCCTCCCCCTCCATCCTGACCTGCCATGCCCTGCCCTGCCCTGCCTCTCCATCCTGACCTGCTCTGCCCTGCCCCTCCACACCCTCACCTCGCCCCGCCACCACCTCCTTCCCTTCCTACATCGGTTTATATTTTCCCTCTTTCTTTCCCTCTCGCCCGCCCTTC
>JACEEZ010022711.1:0-5000 GCA_016584305.1 Chionoecetes opilio
CTCTCTCTCTCTCTCTCTCTCTCTCGTTCTCAGCTCTTTTCACTCGTCGTGTATCATTTATATATCTCTTTAATTTTTTATTTCTTTTCTTTCTCTATATTTCTTTGCCATCATTAGGCCTATTGTCTTTATTTCTAGATTACACTTTTTTTTATTGGTACATTTTTTTGCTTTCATTGTTGTTTTCATTTCCAGACCAGACTTTTTATATTTTTTTATTACTAAATATCTCTGGGTTTTTAAATGTCTTTATTCCCAGATCAGATTTTTTTATCTTTTTTACTAGCTATAGTTCTTTGTTTTTTTCTTTCTTGTTTTTATTTCCAGATCAGACTTTTTTTTATCTTTTTTACTAGCTATATTTCTTAGTTTTTTTCTTTCTTGTTTTTATTTCTAAATCAGACTTTTTTTTATCTTTTTTACTAGCTATATTTCTTAGTTTTTTTCTTTCTTGTTTTTATTTCCAAATCAGACTTTTTTTTATCTTTTTTACTAGCTATATTTCTTAGTTTTTTTTCTTTCTGTTTTATTTCAATCAGACTTTTTTTTATCTTTTTTACTAGCTATATTTCTTTGTTTTTTTCTTACTTGTTTTTATTTCCAGATCAGACTTTTTTTTATCTTTTTTACTAGCTATATTTCTTAGCTTTTTTTCTTACTTGTTTTTATTTCCAGATCAGACTTTTTTTTATCTTTTTTACTAGCTATATTTCTTAGCTTTTTTTCTTTCTTGTTTTTATTTCTAAATCAGACTTTTTTTTATCTTTTTTACTAGCTATATTTCTTAGTTTTTTTCTTTCTTGTTTTTATTTCTAAATCAGACTTTTTTTTATCTTTTTTACTAGCTATATTTCTTAGTTTTTTTAGTGTCTTTATTTCCAGATCAGAATATTTTTTTTTTTTTTTACTAGCTATATATATATTTTTTTTTATTTTTTTTATTTCCATATCAGAATATATTTTTTTTTTTTTACTAGCTATATTTCTTAGTTTTTTTTTCCTGAATTGTCTTTATTTCCAGATCAGACTTGTTTTTTTTTCTTTTTTACTACCGTAGATAACAGTATCAAGTCGCCAGGACAACTTTTTTTTCTGTTTACAGCCGTGTGGTGGCGTTAATACTTACATTTCTACATCCATGATTTCAGGACAGTTAGAAGGGGCTATCTGGAGAGTCTGTGTCATTTTGTGTCTTCATCTGTGTCATATTAGGGCTATAAATGAACAAATGACAAAAATATCACCAGAGTGGCCACCAACAATAAGGTCGCCATCCACTGTTTATATGTTAAGCGTGTCCTCCCTCCGTCGTCGTCGCCCGAAAAAAAAACGAGTAGTGAAATTTGAAACCGTCTATACTTGCAGCTACAAAGCATAAAACAACGCTGAAACAGGGTAGATTATACAGTCATGATATAAATTACTGTGTATCATCTTCAGTGGCACATAAAAATCAGTAGTGATGCTATAATTCGTAATATATGGCGGCTGGCGACATTAGTGCAGCTGGCGACTATAGTAGTGTTATCTACGGTAGCTATATTTCTTAGTTTTTTTTCGTAATTGTTTTAATTTCCAAATCAGACTTATATATTTTTTATTACTATATATCTTTGTTAGCATTATTGTCTTACTTTCTAGAACATACTTTTTTTAGATTCTTTTAATTGCTATATTTTGTGTTATCATTATTGTGTATATTCGCAGATCCGCAGCCGGGCACCTTCCTGGAGGCAGGCGCATATGACGGTGAGTTCCTGTCCAACACACTGTACCTGGAACACGAGTACAGCTGGAAAGGGTTACTGGTCGAGGCCAATCCAGTATTCTTCCAGCAGCTGTTACTCAAAAGGAGGAAAAGTTACGCCGTGAATGTCTGCCTCAACACAAAACCCTATCCCTCTCAGGCAAGTCAGCTGATCTATGTAAATAAACTTAGGTTATAATGGACGAGAACTGCGCGATCGCTACTGCTGTTGTCACTTACGGGTTTTTTTTGGGGGGGACTCAGTATCAATCCACTTCCACGTAACCTTTAAGACTCATACTGTATACATGTGGAAGAAATTATATAGCTGTCTAATTGTGGATACAGACACACCCTCCCCGTTCTGAAGCCCCCGAACCCTTTAGGAGGTTAGGTTAAGGTTCGGTTAGGTTAGGTTAAGTTAGGTTCGGTTAGGTTAAGTTAAGGTTCGGTTAGGTTAGGTTAGGTTAGGTTAGGTTAGGTTAGGTTAGGTTAAGGTTCGGTTAGGTTAATGATCTCGCCGCGGGGTCGAGGGGGTCGGGGCGGGGCACACTGGATGTCCTACAATTGGGTCAGCTCTCTGGTTTCTGAGACACTGACTATTATTTCTGGACAAGTTTTAGAGCTTTTTCTGATGGAGATACATTGTTATTAGTGGACACGGCGACCCTAGGATTTGGTGATTCATGAAAAAAAACCCACTTTTAATTAGAAAGGTTTCCGGAAAAAGTATATATCCCCCGCTGAATAAGCCCCAATGTTTGGACGGGAAGGATTAGTTCGTGTCTCAGAAAATGACCGCGCAGTCCTCGTCCATTTATACCAAAACATGACCTTGAAGTGCGGTAGGCCTATGTCTCTTTACATGTCCTTTTTGATTTTTTTTTTTTTTTCTATTTTATTTTCATTTTTATTCCTTTCACATATTTTTTTTCCTAATTTCTTTTATTCTCATGAAAAAAATAATGCTGTGTATCATATTATTTTTTTTTTATTATATTTGTCACACTACACCAGCGTCTGTCTTTATTTATCTTATCCTTATCTCCTATCTTATCCTTATTTTCATCTTATCTCCTATCTTATCCTTATCTCCTTATCTATATTGTCCTTATCTCTTTAATATCTTGTTTTTTTACACTCTTTACCAGCGTCTCTGTCATTATATATCTTATCATTATCTTTATTATTATCCATATTTCTCTCTTTTAGTTATTTCCTATCTTATCCTTATCTCCTTATCCTTATCTATATTGTCCTTATCTTTTATATCTTGCTTTTTTACACCCTCTTCACCAGCGTCTCTATCCTTATTTATCTTATTCTTATTTCTATCTTATCAATATCTCCTATCTTATCCTTAACTCCTTATCTATATTATCCTTATCTTTTCTATCTTGTTTTTTCACACCCTTCACTAGCATCTCTGTCCTTATGTAAAATTCTTAAACCTACAGGAAACTTTTTTAACGGGATCCCATGAGCCTAAGGAGACGAACCACCTCTGGAATCACAATGGCATTGGGGAGCCCACTCCGAACACCCTGCTGGAGCAACACATCTCCCTTGGCTCGTCAGGCTTGCTGGAATACAAACACAATGACACACAGGTGAGTTATTAGAAGAAATAAAATACATAGAGAAGATAGAATAATGGGATAATATGAATACATATTATATAAGATAAGATATGAGAAAGTTAATAAAAATGGCTTATAAAAGAAATGATAAATAATAATATAAGCGAAAGTGTGTCTGTCTGTCTGTCTGTCTGTCTGTGTGTGTGTGTGTGTGTGTGGTATACGTTCCGCCCCACGTGGCACAATCCCCTCATATGGCACAGTTTTGGAATCAGGTTGACCAGGGGAAGGTTTTAAGGCCATTTTGGGGATGATCCGATCACTTTTTTTTTTTTTTAGCAGCCTATTAGCGAAAATTGTGCAAAAAAAGTGGGTTGCGAGAATTGAGGAAACCTTGATGTAGGGTGATGGGTAATGGGTGAGTGAATGGGTGGGGTGATGGGTAATGGGTGTGGGGTGATGGGTGAGTGAATGGGTGGGGGGGTGATGGGTTGGGGGTGATGGGTGAGGGGAAAGGTGGGGGTGATGGGTAATGGGTGTGTGGTGATGGGTAATGGGTGAGTGAATGGGTGGGGGGTGATGGGTAATGGGTGAGTGAATTGGGTGGGGGGTGATGGGTAATGGGTGAGTGAATGGGTGGGGGTGATGGGTAATGGGTGAGGAATGGGTGGGGAGTGATGGGTAATGGGTGAGTGAATGGGTGGGGGGTGATGAATGGGTGGGGGGTGATGAATGGGTTGGGGGTGATGTGAATGGGTTGGCGTTAATATATACATTTCTACATCCATGATTTCAGGAAAGTTAGAAGGGGCTATCTGGAGAGTCTGTGTTTGGTGGGCCGAAGGCCCACCAAACACAGGTGGTGGGCCGGTGGCCCACCAATAGCCCTCCGCAGTAGCTAGCCGCAAAGTCCGCCCGGAGGGCTGACTTTGCGGCTAGTATGTAATAATAATAAATGTTTGTTGAATAAAATCAAAGTAAATTTCTGGTCCATGAGTGATTTTGGTGTATTATATAATTTCTTTTTATGACTTTTTGTGGACAATATCTATCTATCTATCTATCTATCTATCTATCTATCTATCTATCTATCTATCTATCTATCTATCTATCTATCTATCTATCTATCTATCTATCTGTCTATCTATATATCTATCTATCTATCTATCTATCTATCTATCTATCTGTTCTGTCTGTCTGTCTGTCTGTCTATCTATCTATCTATCTATCTATCTATCTATCTATCTATCTATCTATCTGTCTGTCTGTCTGTCTGTCTATCTATCTATCTATCTATCTATCTATCTATCTATCTATCTATCTATCTATCTATCTATCTATCTATCTATCTATCTATCTAATCCTATCTGTTTTTGTCTGTATGTCTGTCTGTCTGTCTGTCTGTCTGTCGTGTCTGTCGTCTGTCTGTCTGTCTGTCGTCTGTCTGTCGTCTGTCTGTCTGTCTGTCTGTCTGTCTGTCTGTCTGTCTGTCTGTCTGTCTGTCTGTCTGTCTGTCTGTCTGTCGTCTTTTCTGTCTGTCTGTCTGTCTGTCTGTCTGTCTGTCTGTCTGTCTGTCTGTCTGTCTGTCTGTCTGTCTGTCTGTCTGTCTGTCTGTCTGTCTGTCTGTCTGTCTGTCTGTCTGGGCTGTCTGTCTGTCTGTCTGTTGTCTGTCT
>JACEEZ010022711.1:10000-18300 GCA_016584305.1 Chionoecetes opilio
CCTGCCTATCTTTCTGTCTATCTGTCTTGCCTGTCTATCCATCTATCTATCTGCTTGCCTGTCTATCTATCTATCTATATTTTTGCCCTTGTCTATCTATCTGCTTAAAAATTCCTGTCTATCTATCTGTCTATCTGCTGCCTATCTATCTATAACGTTTTGCCTGCTATCTATATCTTCTCTATCTATATGTTTGCCTGTCTATCTATCTGCTTATCTGCCCTATCTCTATCTATCTATATGTTTGCCTGTCTATCAATCTTCCTTGCCTGTCTATCATCTATCTATATGTTTGCCTGTCGATCTATTCTGCTTATCTGTCCCTATCTATCTGTCTATCTGCTCTTGCCTGTCTATCTATACTTTGGCCTGTCTCTCTATCTATCTATATGTTTGCCTGTCTATCTATCTATCTATCTGCTTGCCTTTCTATCTATTATCTATATGTTTTGCCTGTCTATCTATCTTCTATCTGCTTGCCTGTCTACTATCTATCTATAATGTTGCGGCCTGGTCTAGCTATCTGTCTATCCTGCTTGCCTGTCATCTATCTATCTATCTGCTTCCTGTCCTACTATCTTCTATAATGTGTGGTTTGCCTGTCTATCTATCTATCTATATGTTTGGTTTTGCCTGTTCTAGCTATTTATTCATCTGCTATCTGCTTGCCTGTCTATCTATCTATCTATATGTTTGCCTGTCCACTATCTATCTATCTGTCTTACCTGTCTATCTAACTATCTATATGTTTGGCCTGTCTCTCTATCTTATCTATCTATCTGCTTGCCTGTAATTGTAGGGGGGTCTATCTATCTATCTATATGTTTTGCGGCGCCCCTGTCTATCTATCTATCTATATGCTTGCCTGTCTATCTATCTATCTATATGTTTGCCTGTCTATCTATCTAATCTATAATGTTGCCTGTCTATCTATCTATCTATATGTTTGCCTGTCTATCTATATGTTTGCCCTGTCTATCATCTAGCTATCTATATGTTTTGCCCTGTCTATCATCTATCTATCTCTATTGCCTGTCTATCTATATGTTTGCCTGTCTATCTATCTATCTATCTGCTTTGCCTGTCTTTCTTAGATGTTTGCCTGTCCTATCTACTCTATCTTAATGTTTGGCCTGTCTATCTTCTATCTTATATTGTTTGCTGTATCAATCTATCTGCTTGCCTGTCTAATCTATCTATCTATCCTGCTTGCCTGTCTATCTATCCCTTCTCTATTTTGGCTTTTGCCGTCTATCTATCTATCTATATATTGCTCTGTCTATCTATCTATCTATATGTTTGCCGTGACTATTCTATCTATCTATATGTTTGTCCTGTTATCTTTATCTATCTAGTCTATATTTACCCTGTCTATCTATCTATCTAGTCTATATGTTTGCCTGTCTATCTTCTATATTTTATGCCTGTCTATCTAACTAAAATCGATAATATGTTTGGCCTGTCTATCTATCTATCTATAATTGTTTGCCTGTCTATCTATCTATTATAATATGCTTGCTGTCTATCTTCTATCTATTCTGCATTGCCTGCCTATCTAATTGTTTCCTGTCTATCTATCTATCTATATGTTCCTGTCTATCCCTAAGTTTGCCTGTCTATCTATCTCTATATCTTGCCTGTCTATCTATCTATCTATCTGCTTGCCTTGTCCTATCTATATGTTTGGCCTGTCAATCTATCTATCTATATGTTTGCCTGTCTATCTATCTATCTATATGCTTTGCCTGTCCTATCTATCTATCTATCTGCTTGCCTGTCTTATATGTTTGCCTTCTATTATTGTTTTGCCTGTCGATCTAATCTATCACAATGTTTTTGCCTGTCTTCTATCCTATCGTATAATGCATCTATATGCAATATATAAAACACAGGTGTTGGGCCGAAGGCCCACCAATAGCCTCCGCATGAGCTCCAAAAAGTCCGCCCATAGGGCGGCTTTTGCGACACCCGCTAGCATATATATATATACTAAGCCGCAAAGCCGCCCTCCGGGCGGATTTTTGGCTAGCCCTGCGGAGGGCTATTGGTGGCCTTCGCCCACCACCTCTCCAGATACCCCTTCCCCCCCCCCCCCCCCCCCCCTAACTTTCCGGAAATCATGATGTAGAAAGTATGTATTTTTCCCCCCCACCCATCACTTACCCATTACCCATTCCTCACCTCATTACCCATCACCCCCACCCATTCACCTCACACATTTACCCAACCCACACAAGCCCCATTCACTCACCCATTACCATCCATCACCCCCCACCTATTCCCTCCATCACCCACATCCCCCTCACCCGATTCACTCACCATCACCTCACACCCACAAATCTACCATCACCCCCACCCATATCACACGCCCATTATCATCACCCTATAGCATCAAGGCTTCCTCAATTCTCGGCAACCCACTTTTGTTTTCCACAATTCTCGGTAATAGGGCTGCTAAAATATATAAAAAAAAGTGATCGGATCATCTCCTAATGGGCTTATGACCTCCCCTGGTCAACCTGACGCCAAAATGTGCCAATATGATGTGTTTGCGCCACGGGGGGGCCGGAACCTATACCACAACACACATACACACGACAGACGACACACTTTCGCTTATATATATATACTATCCGCAAGCGCCCTCCCGGGCGGACTCTTTGGCTATCTCCTGCGAGGGCTATTGTTGGGGAGGGGGGGGGGGGCCCTTCGGCCCACCCACCTGTGTTTTGGTGGGCCTTCGGCCTCCCAAACATGGACTCTCCAATAGCCCCCTTCTAAACCCCTTTCCTGAAATCATGGATTAGAAATGTATGTATTCCCCCCCACCCATTCACTCATCGCCATTACCCATCACCCCCCACCCATTCCACATCACCCATTCCCATCACCACACAACCCATATTCACGTCACGCCATTTACCCACATCCCCACCATTCACTCAACCCCCATTACCCATCTCCCCCACCCATTCACTCACCCATTACCATCACCACACACACACGCCATTACCCATTACACCCCCCACCCATTCACTCCGCCATTAGCCATCACCACCACCCATTCACTCACCCTTACCCATCACCACCCCCCACGCCATCACTTACTCACGCCATTACCCATCACCACACAACCCATTCACCTCACGCCAATTTACCATACACCCCCCACCCATTCACTCCCCATTACCATCACCCCCCACCCATTTCACTCACCCATTACCCATCATCACACACACCATTCACTCACCATTACCCATCACCCCCCCCCATTACCCATCACCACCACCCATTTATACCCACACCCCCCACTCCATTACACTCACCCCCACCCATGTTCACTCACCCTTACCCGCAATTACCCATCCCACACACCCATTCACTCACTCCATTACCCATCACACCTACCCCCCACCCCATTCAGTCACCCATTAACCCATTCCACCCCCCCCCCATTCACTATACCCATTACCCTCAGCACACCACAACCCATTCATCACTCACCACATTACCATCACCACACACACCATTCACTCACTCCATTCCCCTCAACCCCCCCACCTACTTTCCCTCAACCCATTCACCCATTCACCCCCCCACCCATTTCACTCACCCACCAACCCATTACCCCATCACCCCACCCATTCCTCCACCCATTAACCCATCCCCTGACATCAAGGCTTCCTCAATTCTCCGCAACCCACTTTTGTTTTTCACAATTCTCGCTAATAGTCTGCTAAAAAAAAAGAAAAAAAGATTGATCGATCATTTCATAAGTGGGCTTATGACCTTCCCCTGGTCAACCTGCTTCCAAAAATGTGCCACATGAGGTGTTTGCGCCACGGGGGGCGGAGTAACTATACATACCACACCACGACACACACACACACACACACACAGACAGACACACTTTCTCGCTTGATATATTATAGAAGAAAGATATATATATAGTATATTAGTATTATATATAATTATGATATATAAATATATTTATATATATATTATAGATAGTATATATATATATATATATATTGATATATACAGTATATATATAAATAGAATTATAGATTATATATATATATTATATATATATATAGTAGTATATATATATTAAAAAACTATATATATATATATATATTATATATTATATATATAATATATATATATATTATATATATACAGTATATTATATCAGTAATAATATATATATATATATCTATACTATATAGTATAATATTATATATATAAGAATATATATATAATATATAGTATATCTCTATTATATATATATATATATAAGAATAAATATATATATAATAATTTATATATATATATTATATATAAAATATATTTATAAGATCTATAATAAATACGCGCAGTGTCTGTGTGTTGTGTGTGTGTCCGCTATATATATATATATACTAGCCGCAAAGCCGCCCATCCGGGCGGACTTTTTGGCTAGTCTCAATGCGGAGGGCTATTGGTGGGCTTCGTCCACCCACCTGTTGTTTGGTGGTCCTGTCGGCTTCACCAAACATTGATCTCCAGATAGCCCCTTCTAACTTTCCTGAAATCATGGGATGTAGAAATGTATGTATTTTATTCCCCCACGCATTCACCCTGTCAACCCATTACCATCACCCCCCACCCATTCACTCACCCATTCCCCATCACCCCCCCACCCATTTCACTCAACCCATTACCACACATCACCCCCCACCCATTTCACTAAACCCATATTACCCATTCCACCACAACACCCATTACCCATCACCACACACCCATGTCACGTCACACCCATTACCCATCACCACAACCACACCCCATTACCTACTCCATCACCCCCTACCCATTCACTCACCCATTTCCCATCGCCCTCCTCCACCAATTCACTCACCGATTACCCATCACCCCCCCCACCCATGTCCTCACGCCATTACCCTCACCACAACACCCATTACCCCATTCCCCCCCACCCATTCACCTCACCCCATTACCCATCAAACCCCCCACCCATTCACTCAGACTCACTTCCATTACCCATCACCACAAAACCACACACCCATTTCACACTTCACGCAATTACCGATCACCCCCCACACATTATCACACATTACCCATCACGCACACCACCAATTTCACTCACCCATTATACCCATCACCCCCCCCCGCACCCATATCACTCAACCCCACCCTTCACTCACCCATTACCCATCAACCCCACCCATTCAATCACTCCCCATTAACCCATCACCACCCCACCCCCCATTCACAATCCCCATTCCCATTGTTCCCCATCACCACAACATCACCCATTCACTCACACCATTACCATTCCCATCAAATGATCACCCCCCACCTATTCCCTCACCCATCACCCCACCACAACCCCGACACCCATTTCACTCACCCATCCACCCACACAACCCATTATACCCTCACCCCCACCCATTCACTCAACCCATTAACCCATCACCCTACATCAAGGGCTTCCTCAATTCTCGCAAACCCACTTTTTGGTTTTCCAACAATTCTCCGCCTAGATTAGGCTGCAAAGAAAAGAAATAAAAGTGATCGATCATCTCATAAGTGGGCTTTATATGATGACCTTTACCCCCTGTCACCTTTCTAAAAAATGTGCCATATGAGGTGTTTGCGCGCCACGGGGGCGGAACCTATACAACACAAGCCCACACGACAGCACACACACACACACACCAACAAACACACACAAACACAAACAGACAGACAGACAGACACACTTTCCGCTTATTTATTATAGAAGAGATATATATATATATAATATATATTATATATATATATATATTTATAGATATATATATATATTATATATATATTATAATATATATATAGATATATAAATATATATCTTATAATCTATTTAGATATTAATAATCTGATTCTTTGCAAGGGGGGGGACATCGCCGCATGCCCCCCCCTGCGGTAACGCCACTACGGCGTGTCATTATGATGCGTACTGGTGTGGCTGACGGTGTCATGAATGATGACGTTATGGTGGCTGACGTGTCGAAGAAAGTTCATGACGCTTGATACCCCATGGTGTAATGAGTCAGACGGTTTTGGACGGTCGTGAAGTGAAGACCTCCTTCCTTGCGGTAACCCGTGTTACCAACACTTGAGTATTGTTCCACCTTTTAGATATTATGTTATTATATAGGATTTGTTGTAGAGTAGTTACACACTGTAGCTGTTGTGTTCACTGTGTATACTATGTATTCCTATGTAGTCCTCTGCTGGTAGCACTTAAAGTTAGCACTCTTGGTTAAGCGGTGGTGGTTATGGTATGGTGTCTAGTTCTAGTGCCTATTTTATAAACAAAATTAATAACTTTGTTAAACCTGGATCACGTTTGTGTTTTCTGTTTGCCTTGACCTAGTTAGTTTGTAATTATGGCATAACAGTGGCAATGAATGTATTGATAATTTTGAGGCAAGGCTAATGCTAGCAACAGTGACAGGGAGCACAGACGGAATTAATTAAATGGATTACAGGCGAAAAATGTATCAGTAAGTACTGTCATAGACACTGTACTACCTGGACTGTTCACGGCGAACAGATGTTTTGAATTCGGGGGCTGCATAGGGGCCCCGCGGGGCTCCCCGACAAAGAGATATAGTGGTCTATGGACTATCATATAGACGGGTTTTTAATCAGTATATATATTCCTGTACTCTTTCTTCGTAAATGTTTGTTCTATAATATTATCAAATAAAAAAACTGTAAAACACTGCTAAAGAAATGCCATTACGAAGACTATGAAAAAATTATGCATGAACTTGTAATATTCACTTACTCCTTAACACTCTTAACTCTTTTCGGCCATGTAAACTTTGCGTGTCAACTTTTATCATGAAGGGTATCAATAGAAGCGCAATTTTATTAGCTTTCCATTGATGTATTTCGTTATCTGATAAATTAATTAGAACCATGCATAAATTAGCGTTAAATAAATAAATAAAATCATCAATCGGGTAATTTTCCCGATTGATGATGTTATTTATTTACTTATATATTTCGTTTTCTGATAAATGAATTAGTACCATGTATAAATTAGCGTTGCCTAAATAAATAACCTCATCAATCGGGTAAATTACCCGATTGATGATTTTATTTATTTAGTTAACGCTAATTTATGCATGGTTCTAATTCATTTATCAGATCACGAAATATAGCAATGGAAAGCTAATAAAATTGCGCTTCTATTGATACCCTTCATGATAAAAGTTGACTCGCAAAGTTTTAAATGGCGAAGAGTTGAAGTGAATATTAAGTTCATGCATATTTCTTCATAGTCTCGTAATGGCATTTCTTTAGAGTGTTTTACTGTTTTTTATTTGATAATATTATAGAAAAAACATTTACGAAAAATACAGTATATCATATATACTGATAAACCAGTCTATATGATCCGTATATATATATATGAATCCGAGCGGCCCTCCGACTTCGGGTCCTTGTGCGACAGGCCGATATTCCGTGCGCAGTCCAGGTATACAGTGGTCTATGGTACTGTACTACATACGAAACCTATAAGTACCAGTGAAACATTCTAACCGAGTCTAACGTATTCAATAAATAACCTCGTCTACCTTATACAAATGTTACTTCATGTACCGTAGATAACACTAATTCGTAATATATGGCACCTGGCGACATTAGTGCAGGTGGCGACTATAGTGCTATCTATGGTAGGACGCCAACACTTCCCTGTATGTACGCCAAACAGCTACCGTAGATAACAGTCGCCAGTCACTCGTCACTGCACTAATGCCGCCAGACACAATATATTACGAATTTTAGCATCACTACAGATTTGTATGTGCCACTGAAGACATGTAGTGTGATGTACATAATATAAACTACTGTGCATGCCTCTTTTGTGACACCTAAAAGTCTGTGTCGCAGCTGTGTGCAAGGGTATGTGTCGAACGACCTTGGAAACCACACAGTGAGGCCGCGCGTGTCGTGTGGGGTGAGGGGGGGAGCGGGGAAGGACGTATAACCTTTCGCCTCTGGCTGCCATGAAGGGACTCGATTAGCAGAGTAGGGTTGGTGTGTAGCAAGCAGATAGGCAAACCGCTCTTAGGGTGTAGGAATAGGCTCCCACTAGCTGGGCATCCCAGGCTATCCTTAAGGTCACTCCCTACGACCCCTGGAGGGGGGGGAGGTTAGGCCGGTAGGCGCTAGGGTTTTCCCCTTCCTTGGGAATAGTTGTATTCTTAGGTTCCATCGACTTGCTCCCAGCTGTGCCTCTCGCA
>JACEEZ010022711.1:26663-66663 GCA_016584305.1 Chionoecetes opilio
TAAATTTTTTTTTTTGCTGTATGCATTTGATGTTTCAGTCAGCATCTAATTACTTGCTTTAACCTGCTTATGCCCATTTATTGGTGAAAAAATAGGCGAAAACAAACATCAAAATGCTCCGAAACTGGCGTTTCAGAAAACGTGTATAGAATAGAACTTCATGCTTCATGAGGCAAAGGTTCCTGACATTTTGGCTTATAATGGTTGTAATTTTCGACTTTTCCAGGTCAAAAAGCATTGGAAACCGTGCAGGAGGGTATAAAAATAGGAAAAAATTGTTTTCTGAACAGGTCTACTACCGCTGTCCCTCAGCAACCTCCACGCCAGGAGGAATTCCCGCCCTTGCTGCAGCCAACTCCTCCGCCTCAGCCTCAGCATCCCGTTCCCCCCCCCACCCAGCTTCACTCGTTCTGCTCCCCCGCCTCCACCTCAACCGCAACCTCTCCAGATTCCCCCAGGAACAATGCTGGTCACGGCGGACATCATGCGCACCTTCGTCATGGAACTGACACTGTCGATTGCCAACATCATCAGTCAAACTTCAGGCGTCACCATCGATACTCAGGCCCTGAAGTCCACAATCAGCAAGATCACAGACAAGATCTTTCAGAAGATGTCAGAGCAAGCCCAGCACCTCCATCCGAACCTTATTACTTCCACCCCTCAACCAGCTCATGCCAGCCCAGTTCCTCCGACCACGGCCATAGATACCCCAGAACTACCTCAGATCCCACCAGTTGCTGTCTACGACTCTGCCACTGGAACGTTAACGGCCTCAGACCCCGATTCGCCTCCCTCATCGAGGCAGCCCACCGGGACTCAATAGATGTCTTCCTACTCGAGGAGACACTGCTGCCACACACCTCACACCTCAAGCTCCCAGGCTACTCTGCTTTTCATATCCCTCGTACTCCCGGTACCTCCCGAGGACTAACTATCTTTACCAAACACTACCTTCGTTGCCTACGCGTTGACACCCCCATCCACTGCGGTGAGGGGATGGAAGTCCTTGCAGTTACCCTCCACCTCCCACACTTCCCTCTTCACATATACAATTTGTACCGCACCTCCACGGCCACTTTGGATCTTGCTGACCTTTTTGCTCTAGCTGTCAACGAGCCGTTGGTTCTAGCGGGTGACCTTAATGCACATCATCCCATGCTCGCCTCTCGTTTACCAGCAAATGAGGCCGGTCGTCACCTACATGGGATGCTGCATGATTCTGACCAGGCCACACTTCTCAACGATGTCTCTATCCTCACACACATTCACGAAGGCAGATTGGATCTCGGCATTGTATCCGCCTGCCTAGCCCCCAGGTCTTCATGGGCGATTCATCCCCTCTTCACCAGTGATCACTTCGGGGGGCTGGTGGATATCCATGTAGCTCTTGCTCCAACTCCACCGCAACATCCCCGCTTTCATATGCGAGATGCCAAATGGGAATTGTTTCTGAGCTCATCTGAGGATCTTTTTACCAATGAGCTCCACACCATACCTCTTGACGCTCAAGCAGACAGGCTCTCTGCTATCATCCTTCAAGCAGCCCACCTTTCCATTCCTGTCAGCAAACCCCATGCCCGCCTCTATAAGGACTGTTGGATCTACTGCTCCAGGCTTAAGGAAATCAACCACCGTGTTAATGCCGCTCGCAAACATTTCCGTCGCCACCCTTCCCCTTCCACCCGCAGCTACCTCCAAAGCGTTGTTCGCCATGCAAAGGCAGTCAAGACCCGCCTCCGCAGCCATGCTCTCCTCCACTGGTGCCAGGGTATCTCTTCCCAAACACCCCTCGGATGTATGTGGAGATGCGTTCGGGCCATATGCTCCTCTGGTCCTCCTCCGCTGCCCACTCATCCTGATCCATCTGAGGAAGCCGAAAGACTGGCCGAACTTTTCGCTGCCCGCACTTCCCCAGCCACTCTTCCTTCTGAGACCCGGCATATGCAACAACTTCTTGCTGGTTCCCGCACTGCCACCCACCATTCACGCTGCCTGGGCAGAAGAAGCGGAGTCTGATGCTCCATTCACCACAGATGAGTTGACTGCGGCCTTGCACAACCGGCCAGACACTGCTCCCGGATCCGACCAAGTCACCTACTCTATGCTCTATCACCTCGGCCTCAAGGGCAAAGCTGCCCTCCTTGCACTCTTAAACCTCTCCTTTGCCACTGGAACGTTGTCTGCTTCCTGGAAAACTGCCACCATCCAGCCTATCCCCAAGCCCAAAGACCCTGGAGCCATGAGACCGATTTCTCTACTCAGCTGCCCCTCTAAGATCCTGGAGCGCCTGGTTCTGGTGCGTCTGAAGTGGCAGATTGGCGAGCTCCACCCCTCCCTTTTTGCTTACCAGGCAAACAGGAGCACAACTACGTGCCTGATGACCCTTCTTGGTGCCCTGCGTTCCCGGTCAGGCCTTGTTATATTTTTAGACCTCGAGAAGGCCTTTGAACTAGCAAATCACTCTGTCATCCTGGAACTTCTCGCCATCAAGGGAGTGCGCGGCTGCCTTCTTCAATGGCTCTCTGACTTCCTCACAGATCACTCAGCCCGGGTACGCTTTCAAGGAAGGCTCTTAACACCTCGCCCCCACAGCCTAGGCACTCCACAAGGCAGCTGTCTTAGCCCTTTCCTATTCAACATCCTCATGGAAGGGCTGTTCACCACTAACTATGAGAGAGGAGTTCAGCTTCTCTGCTATGCTGACGACTTGGCCCTCGTTTTTCCTGGACGGTGCCAACCTCAACAGATATCAGCAGCCTTAGACTGCCTCCAACAACGCTGCACCTCTCTGGGGCTCAAACTCAACCAGGACAAATCTCGCTATATGACCTTTGGCCAACCTCCACCTCCTCAGCCACTCCAGCTTGGTCGCACTGTCCTAAAGTACGCCCCCACACATCAATACCTTTGCAATTGGCTCGACTCGAAACTGTCATTCACAACACGTGTCCGCTATGTTCGAGGACGTGTCAAAGCACGCACCAAGGCTCTTCTCTTCCTCTCTCGCGGCGGCAACGGTGCGCCCTGCAACATCACCCGCCTCTTTTACATAGCCGCCATTCGTTCTCTTATCGATTACTGTGCAAGTCAAGTCTTCACCCAAAACAACAACTACCTGCCCTTCTCTGCCAGGAGAGTCTAGCCACAATTGCCCCTCTTTCTACTCCCGCCACCCGTCTCTACTTCACTGATGGTTCTGCTGGTGAAAATGGCAAGTCTGGTTCCGCCTTTGTCAGTGGTGCTCTCCAGCGATCACTTCGTCTCCCTGACAATTCCTCTGCATTCCAAGCGGAACTTGTGGCGCTGCTATCTGCCCTTCACCATGCTTGTGAGTCACCCGTTCCTGAAATTCACCATTTCACTGACTCACTCTCTGCTCTTCACTCCCTTAATGCTACCACCTTCAAAGACAATGTCCAACTCCTGTCTTCCACCCACCATCATCTCCTGACATTGTATCGCCTAAACTCAGATGTTTTCCTTCATTGGGTGCCAAGCCATGTCGGTGTATCTGGTAACGAACGAGCAGACGAGGCAGCACGCAGAGCCAGCACAGCGCCGGAAGTTACCTTTCCCCTCCTCCCCAGTTACGCCCAGATAAAGTCTTCTGTCAACCGAGCTGCTCTTCAGGCCTCCCAACCTCTTCTCAACGACGCTGTGGAGCATGGCTCTCGTTCTGCCACATGGTACATCACAGCCACCAGACAAACGCCTCACCTCCACCTTTCCCGGTTCACTCCACCTGTAGCACGACAGCTGGTCCGACTAAGGCTCGGCTTCCATTGCTCCACCCAAATACTTGGTGACGCCCCTGCCCCCTGTCCTCACTATTTTGCAGAGCCACAAAATCCCCTTGAGCACTACCTGCTCCACTGTCCAGCATCCCACTCACTTCGCCACCTGATCCCTGCCTCCCCAGAGCCGGATTATATACGGGCTGCACGTGTCGTTGCCTCCTCACCTTTACCTACGCTCGCTGCCCTTGTTTCCTCCTACCCTCCCTCCCGTTAACATTTATAAATACCGAACACTCTGACGGGCTTTCTATTTAGCCCGTGCTTCTCTCTTCAGAGAAAGTAATAGGAAAAAAAAAAGAAAAAAAAAAGGCATCGCCGTCACTTGCGTGTCACTTCATCATATCATAACAGTGCATGGTTTTCGTTTTATTGTGGTGGTGGATTCTTTTCTACCACCTCTGGAGGTGGAGATATTAATACCTCCAACCTTGCTGCTAGTTTGTGGGCCGCTATAAGAATTTTTTTTTGGATGAACTATGGCCCATAGGGAGTGCAATTGGGGTAGTGAAGTGTATGTATACTCGTGTATGTAGTGTATCAGAGAATTGGCATTGATGTGCCCACATTAGTGGCAAGGTGAATTGTCTTGATTTGCCATTTCATAATAGCAGGCAAATCCAAGTCTGAGGCGACAAGAGAAAGAGAGAAAGGAGGTTATCAGCGTGGCATCGTCAGCGTGTAGGTGCAACCAGCCAATGACAACACGCGCCTCAGATTCTTACCCAATGAGCATCACGCTACCACACGCGTCTAGGTAGGCTACACGAGTTTTGTTTGCATCATTCTTGCTGGATATTGTTGCTTGTTCAATACTATTATTACCTTGCGCCACTAATGTTGGTTTCGAGAGAAAACATGAAAAGTTAATTGCTGGTTTTCAGTGCCGATATAAAAAACAATGCCGAAGTTCAATACCGACCAAACAATACCGGTTTACCGGTATACCGATTCAATACTTATACCGTTACCGGTATACCGGAAAGCCGAAACTACCGGTAATACCAGCACTGAAATACCGGTATTTCGGTATACCCAATACCGGTGCACATCACCTAGCTCAGACGAGGCAGGTGTCGAGGGGTCGATGTTATGTTGCCTCACGATCCCATGTTACCCCGACCTCACAACAGGACAAGGATACCAAAGTTGACTTTCAGCTCGCTTGTAATCACAACCGTAGTTAGTTGGTGGTAGGAAAGGGGCTCCCAAACTCGTCAGCCATCTCTCTGTTACAGCACAGTAGCTACTACTCGTATAGTCTCAACTGACTCACAACCTGAAACCCTATATAATATCTATTAAGTACACGTTCTTCACAAGGCCTCTCATGATCCCTAACTCGGACAATATACAATAACAATATTCACGTTATCTCATCACTTTAGCACCTCCACACTACCTTACCTCCAACCGAGGGTATGTTCTATGTAGAAACAGCCGGCTTTGTTGACTTTGTTAGTTAGAGAGGAACGACTCCTGATCCATCCCGTGTCCGTCCACCGACTGCCTTCACAACACCCTCAACTGCGTCTGCCTTTACCTAGTTTTACCTACCGTGCTACACACTAGTTCAGTATTCATCCGCCCTTTCCAACACCCCTTTATGATGTGAAAAAAACCGTACTATCTACCGTGCTTATTGTTCATTTACCAATAATCTTCCCCCCGTTACATAGCTCGTTCCCCTGACTGTAGTTTTTATCATATCATTTGTTTGCATATAACAATATCCCTAATATCAATACCATGATAAATAAAAAAAATAAAAAAATTGATTGCCATGTATACAAAAATATATATCTACCCTTTTATTTATCATTACTCGCGGGGTCAAAAACATAATTCAGGTTGCCTGCTCAAAATTCAGGTTGCCTGATCTTACCAGCCAGGCAGAATAACTATAAAGATTATATTACACTTTCTCTTACTCTAATTAACCACTTCTCTCCATCTTATTATCTCCTCCTCCCACATTTTCGGGACCATGGTCCTCTGTATCACGACTGGATTCACCTCTCTCTGAGCTTCAGATGCTTGGCTCGGCTCCCCCACCTGGCCTGGGATATGCTCATAGGGAGTGGTCGCATCTGGACCTTCTCCTTACCCTCCACCCTATGGACGAGACTCATGCACTTTTCGAGTTCTTCCTCATTCTTCTGCTCCTATGAGTTATGCTCAGAGCCAAGGATTTCCCAGGGTCTGCTGATACCACATCCGGGTCAGTATTCAATACAATCCAGTGGATTGCCTAAAGGAACCTTTTTTCCGCATTTCTGAATTTATTCCCAAGAGTGCTTTCACTAGTGGTTAAACTAATTATTTGGTTATATATTTTTTCAATGTACCTCCTCGTAGGTCTCCTCTGTCTGGGGAGAAGAGGTTCAGGCTCATCGTCTATTACTACTAATTCTAACGGATCTATCAAACATCTCTCTTGACCTATGTAAGGTTTTACTTGATCCGCTGCTCTTTGGATTTGTACCCCATCAAACAAATTTTCAAGTAAATATGCTCCACTTTGTCTTAACACTTCAATCACTTTATATGGTCCTAGCCATTTCACCCCAACTTTCTATTTGTTTCTATTTGTCCAGCTTCAAATCTTTCCCTTTTTCCCACACCGATGCTTCCTTTTCCAGTTTCTGATTTTTTCTTTTCACTTTTTTACTTTTTACATTTTTACTCATTTCTTCATTGGATTTTCTAATAATTTCATGTTTCACATTAGTTTCTGCTTCATATCTAAAGTGGCATAAAATTAATCGCCTGGAGACTGACTGGAAAACAATGAAATTTGTCATCTCAGAGTACATGTACATATTGCCTGTTCCTCACCTATAGAAGTATTAAATTATTAGGTTTTTTTTTAGAAGGATTAAGCATGATGTTATATCCTCCATTCTCATCGTAAATATGTTTTGTTCTTTTTATCTTGATAAATACTCGTAGAGAGCTTAGCACCCATTTCCGACCTATTTGGCCAGGTTATGTGTGTGCAGCGCCGGTGAGTGGTGGGTGAGAGGCGCGCGGCTAGACAATGTGCTTCACACCGCGCGACTCTCACCCGCCACTCACCGGCGCTGCACACACATAACCTGGCCGAATAGGTCGGAAATGCGTGCTAACCTCTCTGGAAAGGTACAGCTTTCTTGCTGTACCCATGAAGGATGCAAGTATATGCCATATCGCAAAAACAATCTATCAGAAACACCCAAAAATTCTTCAAGTACTATATTTTTTTCTGAGTCTCCGTGTATTTGTATCAGGGCAGGGCTGGGAGGCTTCCTGATGTGACGTCACTGAGCCGTGGTCCGTCGTCTGCTGGTCATCAGTTGTGTTTTGAGAGCTCGGGGAATTTTCAGATTTTGAATGCGAATCATTTAAAAACGGGTCACTGGATGCAAAATGTGACAACATATTGTTGATATACTCGATCATGGCTATATTTTGACTGCATTATATCAGGAATGATGAAATGGTCTGGACGATTACTTTAAGGTAATTTTAGGGACGAACGAGGCTAATCGTGGCCCTTGTCTGGTGTAAGTAACATTCTGTAGGTAGGGATTTTGGGTATGTGATATATGTTCTGTACGGTTGCCTGAAGTGCATTTGTAAACAGGGCGAGTTGGTTTTGCTTCCCCCTCTCTAAGTTAATCGCTTGGCTAAGAGAGACCGCTACAACCTAATCACACAATTAGGGTTGCCTAGTTGCCTGTATTTATTGATTACTGAAGCTGTAAGTATGATGATTTGAAATAATTCCTGGATATTCAGAGGCAAAATGGTAAATATAGTTGTAATCCCGGGGGAGGTAAGGAGGGGGTTGTTCTTCTCTTTTCTGCTCATCGTTGTATTAGTCATCTGATGGGATGCCTAAGGGTATGATGCGATGGGGTGGTGCAATGTAATGTCCCATACCCATAAGAATATAAGAACATAAGAAAATAAGGAAGCTACAAGAGGCCGTGAGACCTACAAGTGGTAATCCTGTTGCTTAACACTAAAGTACATCCACCTTTCATCCTCAAGCATGAAATTGTCTAGCCATCTTATAAAACTCCCTATTGACTCCGTACTAACTACCTGACGACTGAGACCATTCCAATAATTTACCACCGTATTTGTTAACCAGTTTCTCCCTATACATATATTTTAATTTCATTTATTGTGTAACCTTTTAAGTTTAAACCCCTTGAACAGAGCATTACACTGCACTGGCCGCTTAGGGAACATCTGAAACCCCGTCAGGATGTCCTCCACAGACGACTTTGACTCAGGGTAGTAAACATAATTTGGGAAATAAATAGTTCCCTGTTCTAATAGCTGTGATGGAGATTCAAACCCACCTCACAAGATTACGCTCTCTTCCTTGGTTAGAGCGGTACCACTGTACTAATAAGGTTAACCTTCGCAGTAAAGTGGATCTTGTGAATTTATCCATTAAATTGTGATTTTTTGATGTTGAATTCCATCTTGTTGAACGATTGGCATAATTTATCTGTAAAAAAATTAGGGGGGGGGGCACTCAGTAGAGCGCATACCTCCGCCGCATACCTCCGCCGGAGGTATGCGCTCTAAACAAACAGTTGTGATTCGATTTCATCCAAATTTAAATCAGGTCTTTCCTATACCAAATAGACTTGGTATACCAAGTTTGGTCCAAATATATTCGTAACTTTTCGAGAAATCCTGTACACTAGCAAACAAACAAACAAACAAACAATAATAACAAGAAGAATCAGATAATGCTTGAGCAACTTTTCTGATGTGTTTCACCGACATCGGGTCTTCGGGGTCCGGCGAGCTCGAGGTGGCGCCCAACACCACGAGCCCCGGACAGAAGGAGACCCGACCCCCATAGCAGCGGGCCAGGCAGCTATGCCCCACTCTTCCCCCTCATCCCCGACGCGTAGCAGCCTGCTACGCAGCCTCACACGGAGAGTGAATCCTGTTGAGTCCCCCGCACTCCTCGTCAGGATGGACAAGCCAGTCCTTGTGCCGCACGCCAGCAGCACGAACACTCTTTTCTCTTAAGCTTCTCTCTGACGGGCTCAAGCTAGCCCGTGCACCTCCCTTGCTGGAGGCCCGATAAAAAACAAAACAAAAAAAACAAACAAACAAACAAACAAACAAGCAAACAAACAAACAAACAAACAAACAAACAGACAGACAGATCGGGGTGAAAACATAACCCCTCCAACTTCGTTGGCGGAGGTAATAAGAATTAGTGAGTGTGTGTATTACCAGAGCTGGGAAGTATTTAAATACATTTGTATCTAAATACGTATTTAAATACATTTATGTATTTAGAACTGTATTTATAAATACATTGGTTTTCACGTATTTAAATACTTTAATAATTATCTAAATACATTGTATTTAAATACTCATAATATGAAAATGTAAATACTTTTTTATCAGTTAATTACTTAATAATCTCAATTAATAATCTTAATTACTCAAGTTAAATAATCTATTAATTAAATATGCAGTAGGAAAGTATCCTTCATCATTTATCAAACATTTTATATTGTTAATCTTGAATTACTGAATACATGTTAAAATTTGTGTGTATTTAAAATGTAATTACAAATTTATTTAAATACAATTGATGTATTTAGTATTTAGTATTTAGATACATTCGTAAAATGTATTTAGTATTTGGTATTTAGATACATTTCTCCCATGTATTTAGTATTTAAATACATTCAATGTATTTAGTGCCCAGCTCTGTGTATTACATATCAGATTCTGTCCACAGCATGAGTTGGTGTTGCTGGAGCTGATTGACACAGTGCATTGTGATGATGTGATGGTGGAACTGAACCTATCTCCGAAAGACCTCCTGGTGCCTGTCCCCAGCTACGTCAGGAGAGACCGTCTTCTAATTATTCAGGAGGTATGTGAGTGTGAGTTGTATTTTCAGAGGAGTTTGGCATGGTCCTCTTTGCATGTGGGGATTTGAATTGAGAGAGGGCGGCTGGGCGAAGGCTCACACAGCAGTTGGTGCCAGGAAGAAAATTATTGTTCATGTTCTGGCGGACTAGACACTGGATTTTTGCGATACTCTAGGGTTGTGATCTGGCTGCGGACTCAAATGGAGGATTCTTCTGATGTGTAGCTGGTGTGTGATGTTCTGTCTCTACTTGACTGACTCATGGAGATGTATGGATGCATACAATATGGGAATAACATTAGGAAAGTGAGGTGGTGATATAATTTTATTGCTAGGAGTTACGGGGATACAGTGCCAGGGAGTGCCAGAACTACCGTGTTGCTCAGTGCCGTGCACAGGATTTGTCAAATGATGGGTCTGAAAATTTGCAAAAGGGCAGCATCTCCTCAATCTTAAATATCATTGATAATAATTTCTATATATGTGCAAGTGTGGTGCAGTACTCACTATCACATTACTAATACCTCACTCACCAAATTGACCCATACTCCCTCACCAGTGCCGATTTATTCTAGTAGCACGTGTAGCACGTGCTACGGGCCTCGTGCTTCAGGGGGCCCCGCGGGGATGTGTACGTTATTTTATGTGATGCCCTCAGGCAATACTAGGCTGAGACAAAATATTTATTTTCCAGATTTTTAATATTGGATCATAAAATTATAGACTAGGAATATAATCTCATAATTTTACATGCGGGGTAACGGTTTGTTACAAGCTGTCACCCATGCTAGGATTGAATCATGACACCTCCTGAGCAATATTAGTCTGGATGACTCTTGATATTTTGATTTGGGACCTCACAGTGGGTTATTTTGTGAAAGAGGTCAAACGCGAAATATCTGATTTTCCCGAAAAAACAAAAATGTCAATAAAATGACCAATAATGCAGTTACAAACTTTATTTTGGTGTCAAAATGAACAGAATAACAAGCCATATTGTAAAAATATTGTTTTATGCTATGATAATGAGTATAGACTAGGAATATTATATGAAAAAGGGCCAATCGCGAAATATCGGATTTTCTCGCAAATACAAAAATGTCAATAGAATGACCAATAATGCAGGTACAAACTTATATTTGGTGTCACAATGAGCAGAATAACAAGCCATATTGTAAAAATATTGGGTTATGCTATAATAATGAGTAGATTTAATGACTTATTACAAACATAACATACATCTAGTGAAAATTTAAGTAACGCAACAGTGAACGATGGACGAAAAAGGCTCATTATTGCATATATGCAAGTTTACATGTACATGAAATGAAATGAAAGAATGTCGTGTTTAAGTCACTCAGAATCCGTTTCAATTGTCACACTGTATGGGTTGTAACACACTCCGTTATTACAGGTACATGCAGCTATGCACTTCAAGTTCTTGGCCCTACAAGAGCATCTGGAAGTTGCACAATTTTTGCAATTGCAGCAGACTATGTCTGTGAACTCGTTTGGCAGAGGATCGTCCACACTGACGTGTGGGTGTAGTCTCCTCGTAGCATCCTCGTACCATCCACTTCCAATGGGCGACTCGATTTCAGGGATTGGTATATCTGCCTGGAACCACACCTGAGCCTGGTGGTGTGCGCGTTTGATGTGTTGTTCAAGACATTTTCGACTTGGCGGAAGCTTTTCTTGGTCTTTGGTGCCCTTTTGAAACATGCGGTATCGCACATCGTTGTTGTTAGTTTCGTCCGAAGCTGGTGAGTAAATGCGGCAGAAGAACTCTTCCACACTCCGTATGGTGGATTCTGACAGCGTGCCACGTCCGAGGTCATCAAGCAATGCTCCGTGTTGCTGGAATACCTTCCATGTCGTCTTTTTCCCGTGTCCACTTGGTTGACTGACTGTGTCACATCCTGTAACCGCATGATACACCAGGATGTTACGCTGCATGGTCGGTGTCAACTGTATGTCGTGCACAGCCACATAACGCCGTTCCTGCCTTGTGCCAGTTCTCATCCAGAGCTCTCCACATAATTGTCCCGCGAAGTGTGTGAGCAGTACCAATACGTCAGTGTCCCTGCACGAGACTATGACCCGTTCGTATCCATCCATATAGGCCGTCTTGGCATGCAATATTATACGTGTATCGGCCTCCTCGTGAGATGATTACTGTTCAACATCAGACCCCTGTGACGATGCTACTTTGGTTTCTTCCTCAAACCCACCTGCAGTGATCAACTCACAAGTGGGTCGGCTCTTTTTTGCCTCCAACATCATTTGATCGCTGATAAACTTAGAAAGATTTGCCTTGTTTTCTGGTAAGTCCATAAACTGCTTCCAGTTGGCAGGGAGTGGAATCTCTCTGCTGTCGATCTTGCGCCGGATAGAACGTACTCGCCCCTCTCTCCTTTCCCGGGTCCCAACTTGATTGATGTGATACGATATCGATCGAAAACCACATCGACTCTTGAGCAGTGCTCATTGAAATGACTGAACACTGATGCATTAAAGACATCAGCCAGATCTCCAAATGGCTTTGCCCCCGTTGGTTTTCCAATGGCTTGTACCAATGCCTGACCATCTATGATAAAACATGTCTTAAGCGAAGACTTTGGCAGGACATCAACAGTTACTCCATCCTCCAAGATCTTCCCGAGCGCAGCTTTATTCGTAGGACGTAGGCGTCCTGCCGTGTCTGCCAATGACAGTGGTACCGGTGTTAGTTCATGACTCAGAAGACTTTTAAGGTCTATATCACGTCCGGAGTCCTGTGCCACAAGAAGCCGCTGGAACAGAAGCCTGTCTGCTTTGATGGTTTGACCCTTTTGACTAGCATCCTTCCTCGTTTCTAGTGTGTATTGTCGTCAGTGTAGGACTCAGTGACTGTTTCAATTTTACATGGAAGCCGACGTCATGTTTGCAAATCCGTGATTCCACAAATTCATTGATCTTTGATTCTCCATGGGTTTCAGCGGTCAGTAAAGCGTTCTTGATGTTTTCAGGGGCAAGATCCATTTAGGTGCTCATTTTGACCACCAAAAATAAGTTTGTAATTGCAGTATTGGTAATTTTATTGATATTTTTGTATTTTCGAGAAAATCAGATATTTCGCGATTGACCTCTTACACAAAATAACCCACTGTGAGGTCCCAAATCAAAATATCAAGTGTCATCCAGGTTAATATTGCTCAGGAGGTGTCATGGTTCAATCCTAGTATGGGTGATAGCTTGTAACAAACCGTTACCCCTCATGTGATTTCTGGGCCCCTTTTCACATACTATTCCTAGTCTATTAGAGCTTATAATCCATGCAACCATATAAACACATTCAGATGTAGAATTTTTCTGGATATTTTTGAGAGTTTGGTTGCTGCTGTCAAAAAGACAAATGGCATGTGAAATTGAAAGGTATGTTGGGTTTCTTCGGCACCTTCCAGCGCTTACCCCAGATGAAATCAGAGGGGTGCATCAAAACTGATTCAAACTTACCCTGAAGATGTGGAAAACTAGTTTGAATTGGAATTGATCCAGTTCAGTGAAATTTTGAAAACTGAATTAGCTGACATTGTTTCTGAATCTCATGACCCTTACCAACTGAAGTTGTATCGTCTGATAGTTGTTAATTCTTTCGGCTCCTGTATTCCTACCGAGATTGTATTGAAGATTTACCTCAATCTGATGGTTACCAACTGCAGTGGTGAATGTGGGATAGTATAGTTAGCAGGTGCAGCCTGGCAACCTTGTGCCGGCAGCACGCCGCCTGGTAACCCCGAGTGGTAGCCATTGGGCAGACAGTCACACCCGCCGCCTTGGCTTGTAAAGGCGTTCCCTATCGTTCTCACTGTAATTTGTATTGCTACCACTAGAATATAACCTACTTAAAGTAACTTGTGTTTCTGTGATCCCACTGGACTTAGACTGATCACGTACACATGAACATGGCGCAGTGAGTCACTAGTGAAACAGTGACGGACAGTTTTTAGGGAAAAAATAAACGCCGACAGCCATTTTGTGTGCCTCAGCTTTGTGTTACACCTCTCCCGCACCATTGGAATTTCTGCTTCCCTGTGTAATCACGGTGCTAGGAGCTACGGTGCTACGCGTGTGTGTACAGTGTCGTGTGTGTGCAGTGTCGTGGTTACGCTTTTGTGCAGTATAGAGTGGCTATGTTTTGAGTTGGTCAGTCCACCCCTGCCGGCCTCACGGTCTTACGAAGCGCCGAGCGACAGACCTCCTCTCGTCTCAGCAGCCAACGGCGCACTGTCTGTGTCGGTCTTGAAACGCACTGAGACCCAGCTACCGCTGCCGTTGCCACCGCCAGTGTCGGTGTCGGTCTTGAAACGCACTGATACCCCGCTGCCTCCGCCACCTTCACTGCCACCCGTATATCAGCACATCGACACTAACGCACAGATTCTGCATATTGGTGACTCGTGTCGCTGTATTTTTCATGTACATCCGATTCGAGCTGTTGAAGCGTTGGATTAGTACTTAGAAAATACTGTGTACACCAATCACCATGACCGGAACGAAGAAGAAAACGAAGCAAACCCAAATGTCACCGCCCCTTTCTCTCACGCCAGACGAGAATGACCCAGATTCACTCTCACTTTTACCCGTTGGCGCGAATGTCACTTCAACCCAGCCCCCCTCACGTCAGGGACGTTCCCCCACCGCCTCCACCATGGACCTTTCTGATCTCATGCAATGGATGGAGGCGCAACGACGTGAAGATGAGAGGCAAAGGCGAGAGTAAAACAAACGGCGACGTGAGGGGGAGTCGAATCGTTTTCAGACGCTCATCACGACCCTCTTACCGCATGCGGCCTCACCCATGGCGTCTTCCACACCGGTGACGCCGCCCATGCAAGGAGCCATGACCCCAACACATAACAGCCGCGCTCCAACACCCGCTCCACCTAAGGCTTCTGTTCAACCACCCCCAGTACTCCACCCTGACGTCTCTTACCAGACCTTCAGAGAATGGAGGCGGAGATGGACAGATTACGCCACGATGGTGGATCTCCCGAGCTTGTCACAGGAGAAACAGCTCATACAGCTACGTATGTGCTTGTCCCTCGAAACGCAGCGAGTACTGGAGCACACACTACAAGTGTCCACAGACTCCACGTCTCCTGTAGAAGACGTACTTAATGTCCTGCAGGAGCACGTCAAGGCCCAGAGGAACGAGGCACTTCGTAGTCGGGAACTTTTCAGCTCAAGACAGATGGAAGGCGAATCGTTCGCTGCCTTCTATGTTCGCCTGAAGCGGGCATCTGAAGAAGTTGACATCTGTAAGGGCAATCACAAGGAGTGCGAGGAAACCCAGCTCAAGCAGGTGATCTTGATGGGCGTTCGAGAAGAAGAACTCGTCCAACGCCTCATCTCCCTTGACGCCTCATGCACTCTGCAGGATGTAGTGACGGAATGTCGGGCCTATGAGGCCGCCCGAAACACCACGTCAGCCCTGCGAACCGCCCCCCCTACTGCTGTGAGATCCATGTCGCAGTACAAGAAGGTGAAGACGGCAGCTCATAAGGCGAAGACTGGTACCCGTGCCGTTACACCACCGCCCAGCACACCGTGCAACAGCTGCGGAAGGCAGCACGCTCCGCACTCATGCCCAGCTGCCGAGTCCGTGTGCAGCTGCTATGGACGTACGGGACATTGGTCACACTGTACGGTGCCCTGCTAAAAACACCCAGTGCCGTTTGTGCGGCCGCATCGGTCACTATGACAAGTGTTGCTCCCCGATGAAACCCAAGGGTCAGCAACGACGACGCAAACAACGCCACGGCACCAGTGTTTTTCGTCCCTACTCCCCTGGCAGTCAGCCGCAAGACCCTCAACAGCGTCCGAGCAACATCAGACGCGTGGGCTCGACTCCCCGGTCCAGTACCAAGCGTCTTCAGCCCATCAGCGTCACCGTCACCCACGGCAATGTGTCAGCACGTCTGCAGCTGCTCCCCGACACTGGCGCGGACGTTACCGTTATTGGCCTAGATTACCTATGCCACCTGGGTTTTTCCAAGCATGACCTCGAACCGCCGCCCAAGGCCAAGCGGTTCACAGCTGACGGTTCAGAGATGGCTCCCGTCATGGGTTCATTCCAGGCAACCATCACTTTCAGCAACAGGTCGTGCTCGGCGTGGATTGACGTGCACGATGGCGTACCAACTCCTCTGATCTCGTATGAACATCTGAAGGAGCTTTCAATCATCTCACAGGAGTTCCCTAAACCGATCCTTGAGGTGAGGCACGCCAACAGGATGCGCGACGCGAACAGTGACGAGAGTGGCTACACGCTTGGTGCCACCCCTCAGCCCGGCCCTGGCCCCGCCGCTCCACCCGCCTCCACGCCATCATTGTTCCCTCTCACCGGCAACACATCCCCTTCAGAGGCTCGTGGATACTTCCTGAAGGAATTTAGCGATGTCTTGGTGACGAAGGAGACGCTACGGGCCAGGCCACTCAAGTCGATGACAGGCCCACCCATGAGGATCCACTTGAAGGAAGACGCCTCACCCTTCGCGATCCACACCCCCCGTCTGATCCCCCATGCTTACCGCGAGTCGGTGGAGCAAGAGTTGGAGTCTATGGTGGCCCAGGGTATCATTGTTCTTGGCGGCGACGACCCGTCCCCATGGTGCCATCCTCTCGTAGCCGTTGCCAAGCCCAATGGTGGCGTCCGGATCACCACCGATCTGTCTAAACTGAACAAACAGGTGTCACGCCCAGCGCATCCCTCAGCCACGCCCTTCGCAGCGATCCGTAGTGTGGACCCGAAGGCACGCTTTTACTCTAAGGTAGACGCGCTGTGTGGCTACTGGCAAATTGAGCTCGCTGAGGAAGACCAGCCACTGACGACATTCATCACGCCTTACGGCTGCTTCAGGTACCGCCGCGGCCCAATAGGTTTTGCTGCTACTGGAGACGCTTTCTGCCTCCGAGGTGACTTGGCACTCCAAGGTGTGATGAACTGTGTGAAGGTTGTAGACGACATCCTTCTATACGACGAGGACTACTCCGCACACTTACTCCGCGTCCACGAAGTATTGTCAAGATGCCTCAAGTACGGAATCACCCTCAACGTGGGCAAGTTTGTTCTCGCCGAACCTGCAGTATCCTTCTGTGGTTACAACCTCTCCAGGGATGGCATAGCTTACTCCGCGTCCACGAAGTATTGTCAAGATGCCTCAAGTACGGAATCACCCTCAACGTGGGCAAGTTTGTTTTCGCCGAACCTGCAGTATCCTTCTGTGGTTACAACCTCTCCAGGGATGGCATAGCAGCCGACCCATAAAAGATCCGTGCCATCAGGGACTTTCCCACTCCTGCCAACCTCACTAACCTCCGCTCTTTCATGAGTCTTGTGAATCAGCTGGCGGAGTTTTCGCCGGATATCTCTGCAGCTGCACAGCCACTTCGCCCCCTGATGAGCCCCAAGAGGACTTTTCTTTGGACCCCCGACCATGAGGAGGCTTTCCGACGTGTGAAGGAAGCCCTGTCGAGCTCACCGATCCTCGCCACGTTTGATCCTGCCTTGCCCACTGTTTTGCAGACAGACGCCTCTCGCTTGTATGGACTTGGCTACGCTTTGCTGTAAAACCACGGCGGAGGAGTGTTACGACTGGTTCAGTGTGGTTCCCGGTTCCTGACGGAGGCAGAAACACGCTACGCTACCATCGAGTTCGAGCTTCTAGCCGTAGCATGGGCGATATCGAAGTGCAGATTCTACCTCATCGGACTGCAGCATTACGAGGTAGTCACCGACCATCGCCCGTTGGTGCCAATCATCAACCACTACTCGCTGGATGCAGTTGAGAATCCTCGCCTTCAGCGCTTAAAGGAGAAACTCTCAGCTTACCTTTTCACAGCAGTGTGGCGCGCGGGTAAGCACCTCTGCATTCCCGACGCCTTGTCCCGCGCACCCGTCGGCCATCCCGCCCCGGAGGATGAAATGTTGAGCACCGAGACTTGTGCTTCTATCAACACTGTCGTTACTCTGCAGGCCATTCAGTCCCTCGCCAGCCAACACCGTTCGGAATCTTCACCTACCGGTGACATGGCACTGGAGGCCCTACAAACTGCAGCTCGCAACGACCCTTCCTACGTCAGGCTGCTAGACTGTGTGAAGAAAGGTTTTCCACTGAACCGTTACAGTCTTCACGATACTCTGCTCCCTTACTGGAAACTACGTGAGGACCTATACTGCGACGGGGATCTGGTTCTCTATGGAGCACGTGTTGTTATTCCAGCCGCTCTACGCCGCAACGTCTTGGCCCGCCTCCACGACAGCCATCGAGGAGTAGAGGCCACCAAGAGACGTGCGAGGCAAGCTGTATACTGGCCCGGCATCAACTCTGACATCGCCAACACTGTCCAAGCATGTGTGCCATGCCAAGTGATGCGGCCAAGCCAGCAGCAGGAGCCCCTGTTGTCCGACGACGACCCCACCAGACCTTTTGAGTCAGTGTCAGCCGACTTTTTTACTGTTGCTGGGAAGTCATTCCTAGTTATAGCTGACCGTCTCTCTGGTTGGCCCGCTGTGGTGCCATGTGGCAGCGGCACAACGTCTGCCGCCACCATCCGCCAGTTCCGGTACTACTTCCATGACGTGGGCGTCCCTGTGTGTCTCAGGAGTCCCAGGGCATGTTGTACGGTACGGTACGGTACGAAATTACGGTACGGTACGGTAATTTAAGGGCTAAAAGTACGGTTCGATATTACGGTTCGATATATTTCTTCAAGTTCGGTACGGTACGAAAGTTCGATTTTTATTTCCGTACTTATATCGAACCATTTTCGTACCCAGCAGTATGGGCGCCGCCCATACTGCCGCCGCCCATTGGGTGGTGGATGGGCGGATAGGGGAATGAATGAGCGAGATTTGACTCCATTAATTAACACCACCGTGTGACCTCATTAGCCAGGTAGAATTTCTGCCAAGCTGCCTGAGACGGCTGGGTGTGAACGTGGAATGGGGATTATCCCTCAGCCTCCTGACCTCCTCGGTCAGGTCAAGGAGATAAGTCAGGTGGCGTGGGGCGTCGGCCCCATTACTCACATACCCACTTGCATTTAACACACGTGTGTGTGTGTGTGTGTGTGTGTGTGTGTGTGTGCGTGTCTGTTTGTTTGTGTTTGTGTGTGTGTGCGTGTCTGTTTGTGTGTGTGTGTGCGTGCGTGCGTGTGTTTGCTTGTGTGTGTGCGTGCGTCTGTTTGTTTGTGTGTGTATGTACGTGTCTGTTTGTGTGTGTGTGTGTGTGTGTCTGTTTGTTTGTGTGTGCGTGGGTGTCTGTTTGTTTGTTTGTTTGTGTGTGCGTGCGTGCGTGTCTGTTTGTGTGTGCCTGCGTGCGTGTCTGTTTGTTTGTTTGTGTGTGTGCGTGTCTGTTTGTTTGTGTGTGTGTGCGTGCGTGTCTTTGTGTTTGTGTGTGTGTGTGTGTGTGCGCGTGTCTGTTTATTTGTGTGTGTGTGCGTGTCTATTTGTTTTGTTGTTGTTTTGTGTGTGTGCGTGTCTGTTTGTTTGTGATTGTGTGTGCGTGTGTTTGTTTGTGTGTTTGTGTGTTTGTGTGTGTTTGTTTGTTTGTGTTTGTGTGTCTGTTTGTTTGTGTTTATGTGCGTGCGTGTCTGTTTGTTTGTTTGTGTGTGTGCGTGCGTGCATGTCTTTTTTTGTGTGTGTGTGCGTGTCTGTTTGTTTGTGTGTGTGTGTGTGTGTGTGTGCGTGTCTGTTTATTTGTGTGTGTGTGTGTGCGTCTGTTTGTTTGTTTGTTTGTGTGTGTGTGTGTGCGTGTCTGTTTGTTTGTGTGTGTACGTGTCTGTTTGTTTGTTTGTGTGTGTGTGCGTGTCTGTTTATTTGTTTGTGTATGTGTGCGTGTCTGTTTGTATGTGTGTGCGTGTCTGTTTGTTTTGTTGTGTTTGTTGTTTGTGTGTGGTGTGTTTGTGTGTGTGTGTCTGTTTGTTTGAGTTTGTGTGTGTCTGTTTGTTTGTGTTTGTGTGTGTCTGTTTGTTTGTGTTGTGTGTGTCGTTTGTTTGTTGTTTGTGTTTGTGTGCTGTTTGTTTGTGTGTTGTGTGTGTCTGTTTGTTTGTTTGTGTGTGGTGTGTGTGTCTGTTGTGTGTGTGTGTGGTGCGTGTCTGTTTGTTTGTTTGTGTGTGTGTGCGTGTCTGTTTTTGTGTGTGTGTGTGTGTTGTGTTTGTGTGGTGCTGTTTGTTCTGTTTGTGTGTGTGTGTGTTGTGTGTGTGTGGTGTGTGTGTTGTGTGTTGTGTTGTGTGTGTGTGCGTGTTTGTTTGTTTGTGTGTGTGTGTGTGTGCGTGTCTGTTGTTTGTTGTGTGTGTGTGCGTGTCTGTTTGTGTGTGTGTGTGTGTGTGTGTGTGTGTGCGTGTCTGTTTGTTTGTTGTGTGTGTGGTGCGTGTTTGTTTTTTGTGTGTGTGTGTGTGTGTGTGTGTGTGCGTGTCTGTTTGTTTGTGTGTGTGGTGCGTGTCTGTTTGTGTGTGTGTTGTTTGTGTGTGTGGTGCTGTCTGTTGTTTGTTGTGTGTGTGTGTGCGTGTCTGTTTGTTGTGTGTGTGTGGTGCGTGTCTGTTTGTTTGTGTTTTGTGTGTGTGTGTGCGTGTCTGTGGTGTTGTTTTGTTGGTGTTGTTGTGTGTGTGTCTGTTTTTTGTTGTGTGTGTGGTGTGTGGTGCGTGTCTGTTTGTTTTGTGTTGTGTTGTTGTGTTGTTTGTTGTGTGTGTGTGTTGTGCGTGTCTGTTTGTTTGTGTGGTGTGCGTGCTTGTTTGTTGTGTGTGTTGTTTGTGTCTGTGGTTGTTGTGTTGGTGTGTTGTGTGTGTGCGGTGTCTGTTTGTTGGTTGTGTGTGTGTGGTGCGTGTCTGTTTTTGTTTGCGTGTTGTTGTTGTTGGTGGGTGTGTTGCGTGTCTGTTTGTTTGTGTTGTGTGTGTGTTGGTTGTCTTGTTTGGTTTGTGTGGTGCTGTGTGTTTGTTGCTGTTTGTTGTTGATGTGCGTGTCTGTTTGTTGTGTGTTGTGTGTGCGTGTCTGTGTTGTTTGTTGTGTGTGTGTGCTGTTGTTTGTTTGTGTGGGTTTGCGTGGTGTTGTTTGTGTGCGTGCTGTTGTTTTGTGTGTGTGCGTGTCTGTTTGTTTTGTGTTGTGCGTGCGTCGTTGTTTGTTTGTGTGCGCTGTTGTTTGTTTGTGTGGTGTGCTGTTTGTTTGTTGTTTGTGTGAGTGCGTGTCTGTTGTTGTTTGTGTGTTGGTGCGTGCGTGTCTGTTTGTGTTGTGTGTGCGTCTGTTTGTTTGTTGTGTGTGTCGTTTGCGTGCGTCTGTTGTTTGTGTGTGTGCATGTCTGTTTGTTTGTGTTGTGAGTGCATGTCTGTTTGTTTTTTGTATGTGCGTGCGTGTCTGTTTGTTTGTTTGTGTGCGTGCTGTCTGTTTGTTGTGTGTGTGTGAGTGCATGTTGTTTGTTTTTGTGTGTCGCATGCGTGTCTGTTTTGTTTTTGTTTTGTGTGCTGTGTTCTGTTTTGTTTGTGTGTGTGAGAGTCATGTTGTTTTGTTTTGTGTGTGTCGTACGGCGTGTCTGTTGTTTGTGTTTGTGTGCTGTCGTTTGTTTGTTGTGTAGTCATGTCTGTTGTTTTGTCGTGCTGCGTCGTGTCTGTTTGTTTGTGTTGTGTCTGCGTGTTTGTTTGTTTGTGTGGTTCGTGCGTGTGTTTGTTTGTTTGAGTCCGTCGTGTCGGTTTTGTTGGTGTGTGGTGCGTGCGTGTCGTTGTTTGTTGTATGCGTGTTTACTGTTTTTTGTATGTTATGTTTGTGTGTGTGTGTTCGCGTGTTAGCTTGTTTGTGTCGGTGCGTTCGTTTGTTTGTGCAACTGCGAAGTGGTTTGCTCCCTGAGTGGCAGTGCTTGAAAGCACATGTCTCTGGGTGCGCTACATCCTAAACGATTAAGGTTTAGGATTGAAGGAAAAAAATTGGGTTGATGCCATCAGGGGTTTTACGATGTGATACATAAAAAAAAATAAACTCTAAATTAGGTATATTAATTAATATAATATATATATAAAATATTTTAATATATATATATATATATATTAATATAATATATATATATTTAAATTTGATTTGAAGCCCTTGGGAAAGGAAATGTAATTTGAAATGTATGTAGTATGTAGAGTAAAGGGAAAACTTATTTGGTTGTATTTTACTACCTGAAAAAAAGTATGTGTTATTAACAAAAGGGAAAAATTTTTTGGGTAATTTTGTCAATTATTGTTTTTTGTGTTAAAAAGGCAAATTTTTTTGGGTACAAAAAAATAGTTCAAATTCCCCCCCCCCCGGTACGAAACCTAATCTTAGCAGTAGGTACGATACAAAATTCGGGTACGTTAGGGAAATTACGGTACTTTTTTTTACCCTAAGGTACGAATTACGAAAAATATTACCAAAAAAACCGTACCGAAACTACATCCCCTGCTCAGGCCCGACGGAGGCCCCCAATTCCCCGAGCCGGGCCCTCCCCAGCGTTCCTCGACGCTGGGGATTTCAGGAATATGGTGTTTTTCCCAACCGCATCCCGCAGCCCCAACGGCCCGCGAGGCAGAAAAGTTAAAAGCCCGTCAAACACCTAACCCCTGAAGGTGGCTCCTTTCAGGAAAAAAATTCGACTGCGAGGACTTTGCCCGGGGAAATTGCTGGAGTCCGCAACCCTTCCGAACTACCCCCCGATCGCCCCCCAAAGCACAATTTGTATGGAGGACTCCGTTCCTGCGCCCCCGCCCCCCCCCAAGCCTTTTTGATAAAGGGGGCCCGGCCAAAAAACAAATATGTGACCCCCCGAGCTCCCAACCGTGTCAAGACGTCGTGACCGCTACAACGGGGGAAAGCCCGCCCCCTTCCCAGGCTGAAAAATAAAAACGAGAAAATTTGATCCAGGACACGAAAAGGCTTCGCTGGGACAAAGTGGACATAGGGGCACCGGAAAGGTCAGGGGGCCCTTTTAAAGTTCGGTTACCCAGTGGCTTTATGGGGGCCCGAAACCCGGGAGGGTTTCCTTCGTCCTGGGCATTTCCCCCACTAAAAAACCCCCCGAGGGGGCCCGATGCCCCCCCTACTCCCACCAGCGACCCGTCCCTCAACGCCTAGAACGGAAAAATGAAAAAGCATTAGTCCGCCCCAAGATCTTGCTCTGGCTAAAGGGGGGGGGGGGAAAGGTGTGGAATGGGTATAGTTAGCAGGGCACCCGGGAAAACTTGTGCCGGCAGCACACCCCCGGGCAACCCCGAGGGGTACCCATTGGGAAAGTGGGGTTTGGGTGCGTTATCAAAAAAATTTCCCGGGTAGCCGAACCCTTTTTCGGGGGGTAAAACCGGTACGTCCTCACACGGTATCAATTTAAAATTTCCGGTATATTTATACCCTACAGTAATACCGGTATTACCGGGATTTGGTATTTGGTTTTTTTTTGGTTTTTTTTTACTTGTCCCTTCTCAGACAATTTTTAACCCTACAGCACGTCCCTCCCCCCTTTAAAAAAAAGTTTCCTATAGCGTCCCGGGGGTTTTTTTTTTTTTCAATTTAAAACCCCAAACCCCAAAAGCATAGGAAAAAGGGAAAGGGAAAGATGGGGAGCATTTCGTTTTGCGCGCGGGCAGGGGCTCCCTCTCCGTGGGATTGCCCTTAGAGGGCCTTTTTGGTGGGTTGGGGAACCCCTTACCCCGGGACAAAAGGGGTAGTGTGACTCCCGGGTTACCACAGGACCCCAGTACAGGGATAGACCCCCCCAAAATAAAACAATGTGGGGCGGGCCCTTTACAGATTTAAGGGGGGGGCCGAGTAAAAATATGGGGGGAGGGCCCCCCACCCCAGAGGAAAAAAAAATGTTTTCAAGGGAAAAATTTTAAGCTTTTAATTTTTTATTTGCTCGAAAAACGTTTCATTGCAGTACCATAAAGCCCCAAATTAGCCCAAGTAATGTAAAAAAATGGGGGGAAAAGTTTCAATTAAAATTTAAATGAAAAAACTGAAAACCCCCTTTGGTAAAAATTTAGAGTCCTTTCCCCCCCTGGGTTTGTGGTTTTTTTTATCCCGACCTTTACAAAAAAACCCTTCAGATTTTCTCTAAAAAAGGAAAAATAAAGTGGGGGAAGGGTTAAAAAAAAAAAATAAATTTCTAACCTAACCTAACCTAAACCAAATGGTAAAAATTTTAGTCCCTTTTCCCCCCCTTTTATTTTCGGTTTGGAGGTTATTGGTTTGGTTTAGTGAGGTTAGGTTAAATTTTTTTTTTTGGGCCCGGGCGGGGGCCCAAAATAGGGGGGGGGAGGGGTTGAAGGGTCTCTCTCGTTTCTCCCCCACTTTTTTAATTTTCGGTTTTTGAGGTATCTGAAGGGGTCTGTGAAAGTTTGGAGAAAAAAAAAAAATAATAAGGGGTTTGGGAAAAGGGCTTTTAGGGAAATTTTTCCCCCCATTTCACCAGGGGGCCCCCCCCACCCACGTACCGGCCTATATAGGGCCCCGCCCCACCCTAAAACCGCCCCCGGGGTCGGCCCTCTCTTTTTTTTTTTACAATTCGTAAACCCTACCGTAAGCATAGACCCCCTTTAAAAAAGTTTTTGTGGAAAGGCCATTTTTTTTTTTTTTTTTTTTCAATTTTTAACCCCTACGTACAGCATAGACCCCCCCCAAAATTAAAAAAGTTTTTTGGCAGGCCATTTTTTTTTTTGCCCTCAGAATCTAATATACAAAAGGGGGTAGCCGGTGTCTGTGTGTGTGGTGTGTGTGGGGTGTGTTTTGTGTGTGTGTGTTACTGTGGTGCATCTAGGTAGTAGATTATCTTTTTTATTTTTCAGTATCCTTTTTATTTAAATTTGGGTCATCTAAAATAATTAAAAAGGAAATGTGTGGGTGTGTGTGTCTGTTTTCCGCTTCTGGGTGCCGCCCCCTGGGGGGGAATCCCCTCATATGGCCAAAAGTTTTTGGGAAACGGGGGGAAGGGGGAAAGGGTTTTTAAACCCACTTATTTTAAAGAACCGGGTCCCCTTTTTTTTAAATTTTTTTTAGCAAACCTATTAGCGAGAATTGTTTAAAAAAAAATGGGTTGCGAGAATTTAGGAAGCCTTGATGTGGGTGATGGGTTTAAAGGGTGAGTGGGAAGGGTGGGGGTGGGTAATGGGGGTGGGGTGATGGGTGAGTGAATGGGTGGGGGGTGATGGGTTGGGGGGGGATTTGGGGGATGGAATAGGGGGGGGGATGGGTAATGGGGGAAATGAATGCTTGTGTGGTGATGGGTTTAAAAAGGGGATTTAATGGGTTGGGGGGGGGATGGGTAATGGGTTTAGTGGGAAAGGGTAAGGGTGATGGGTAAAGGGGTGGTGAATGGGTAGGGGGGGATGGGTTTTAAAGGGTGGGGTGAAGGGTGGGGGGGATGGGTAAGGGTTTAGGAATGGGGGGGGGGGTGATTGGGGGAAAGGGTGAGTGAATGGATTGGGGGGATGTGAAAAGGGTTGGCGTTAATATACATTTCCATCCCCGGGTTTATGAAAGTTTGAAGGGGCTTTTTGGAGAGCTGGGGTTTTGGGGGCCTTTGGCCCACAAACGCAGGGTGGGGCCGAAGGCCCCAAAAACCCCAATAGCCCTTCCCCCGGGAGGAAAAAAAAAAGGCTAGCAAAATTTTTGGGAATTTTTCAATTATTGATTTTGTGTCTGAAAGTCGAATTTTTTTTGGGTACGAAAAATAGTTCGAAATTACGGTACGAAACCTAATCGTAGCAGTACGGTACGATACAAATATTCAGGTACGTTACGGAATTACGGTACTGTATTTATCTAAGGTACGAATTACGAAAAATATTACCGTACCGTACCGTACTACATGCCCTGCTCAGGACCGACGGAGGACCCCAATTCACGAGCCGGGACCTCGCAGCGTTCCTCGACCGCTGGGGAGTCAGGCATATGGTGTCTTCACCGCATTACACCGCAGTCCAACGGCCCCGCTGAGGCAGCAGTCAAGTCCGTCAAACACCTAATCCTGAAGGTGGCTCCATCAGGCAATATCGACTGCGAGGACTTTGCCCGCGGACTGCTGGAGCTCCGCAATCCTCCGAACTACACCGATCGCTCCCCAGCACAAATCTTGTATGGATGACCTCTCCGTTCCTGCGTCCCCGCCCACCCCCAGTCCTTCTTGATGAAGTGGCAGGCCAAGACAGATATGTGACCACGAGCTGCCAACCGTGCTCAAGACGTCGTGACACGCTACAACGCGCACGCCCGTCCCCTTCCCAGGCTGAAGATCAACGAGCAAGTTCGTATCCAGGACACGACATCGCTTCGCTGGGACAAAGTGGACATCATGGGCACCGGCAGGTCACGGGACTATTAAGTTCGGTTACCCAGTGGTCGTTTATGGTGGCGCAACCGACGGTTCCTTCGTCCTGTGCAGTTCCCCACTAACGACCCCCCGACGACAGATGAGTCCCCTACTCCCACCAGCGACCCAGTCCCTCAACGCTCAGAACGGATAATGCAACAGCAGTAGTCCGCTCAAGATCTTGCTATGAGCGTGAAGGGGGGAGGGAGGTGTGGAATAGTATAGTTAGCAGGTGCAGCCTGGCAACCTTGTGCCGGCAGCACACCGCCTGGCAACCCCGAGTGGTAGCCATTGGGCAGTAGGGTTGTGCGTTATCAAGAAAATACCGGTATTGCCGATACCGGTTTGCGGGAGTAATACCGGTACGTCCTCACACCGGTATCAATTACGATACCGGTATATTGATACCGTACAGTAATACCGGTATTACCGGTATCGGTATTTGTTTTTTTCGTGTTTTTTTTTACTTGTCCATTCTCAGACAATTATTAACCTCTACAGCATCGTCCCTCCCCCTTAAATAAAGTTTCCTATAGCGTCGGCCATTTTTTTTTTTTACAATTATTAACCCCTACCGCACAGCATAGGTAAAGGTAAGGTAAAGATGGGAGCATACGCTTAGCTGCGCGTGGCATGCGGTGCTCATCTCCGTGGCATTAGCCCTTAGAGCCTGTGGTGGGTGAGAACCCGTTACCCCGGGACACAGGGCTAGTGTGACTCCCGGGTTACCACAGACCACAGTACAGCATAGACCCCCCTAAAATAAAGTTCACTGTGGCGTCGGCCATTGACAGATTTAAGGGGGGACCGAGTAAACTATGGCCTAGGCCCCGCACCCCAGAGGAAAAAATATGTTTTCAATGAAAATTTGAATGCTTGACATTTCTTATTTGCTCGAATACTGTTACATTGCATGTACCATAATATGCCACAAATTAGTACCAATGTAATGTAAAATATGGGTGGAAAAAGTTTCAATTAAACTAATATGAAATCTGAACCACATTTGGTAAAAGTTTAGAGTCCTTTCCCGCCCTTGTTAGTGGTTTATTTTATCCAGACCTTCACAAATCCCTTCAGATATCTCTAAAACGTAAAAATAAAGTGGGGGAGAGATTAAAAAATAAAAAATAAATTACTAACCTAACCTAACCTAACCTAACTTGGTAAAATTGTAGTCCTTTCCCACCCTTATATCTCGTTAGGAGGTTATTGGTTAGGTTGTAGTGAGGTTAGGTTAAATTTTTTATTTTTGGGGCCAGGGCGGGGGCAATATAGGGGGGAGGAGGCGTTGAAGGGTCTCTCTCGTTCTCTCCCCCACTTTATAATTACGTTTTAGAGGTATCTGAAGGGATCTGTGAAAGTCTGGAGAAAAAAGAAACTAATAAGGGTTGGAAAGGACTCTAGAATTTTACCCCACATTTCACTCAGGGCCCCGCACTCCCACGTACCGGCCTATATAGGGCCTCGCACACCATAAATCCGCCCCTGGCGTCGGCCATCTCTTTTTTTTTTTACAATTCGTAACCCCTACCGTACAGCATAGACCCCCTTAACAAAGTTTTATGTGGCATAGGCCATTTTTTTTTTTTTTTTTTACAATTCTTAACCCCTACCGTACAGCATAGACCCCCCTAAAATAAAATGTTATTTGGCGTAGGCCATTTTATTTTTTGCATCAGTAATCTAATATACTATAGGAGTAGCCGTGTGTCTGTGTGTGTGTGTGTGTGTGTGTGTGTGTGTGTGTGTGTGTGTACTGTGTGTGCATCTAGGTAGTATGATGTATCTTTATTATTATCAGTATCTTTATTATTATCATTATGATCATCTATAATAATATAAGCGAAAGTGTGTGTGTGTGTGTGTGTCTGTCTGTCCGCTCTGGGTGCCGCCCCCTGTGGCGGAATCCCCTCATATGGCACAGTTTTGGAATCGGGTCGACCAGGGGAAGGTTTTAAGCCCACTTATAAGATGATCCGATCACTTTTTTTAAATTTTTTTTTAGCAGCCTATTAGCGAGAATTGTGAAAAAAAGTGGGTTGCGAGAATTGAGGAAGCCTTGATGTAGGGTGATGGGTAATGGGTGAGTGAATGGGTGGGGTGATGGGTAATGGTTGTGGGGTGATGGGTGAGTGAATGGGTGGGGGGTGATGGGTTGGGGGTGATGGGTGATGGAATAGGTGGGGGTGATGGTAATGGGTGAGTGAATGCGTGTGTGGTGATGGTTAATGGGTGAGTGAATGGGTGGGGGGTGATGGGTAATGGTGAGTGAATGGGTAATGGGTGATGGGTAATGGGTGAGTGAATGGGTAGGGGGTGATGGGTAATGGTGAGTGAATGGGTGGGGGTGATGGGTATGGGTGAGTGAATGGGTGGGGGGTGATGGGTAATGGGTGAGTGAATGGATTGGGGGTGATGTGAATGGGTTGGCGTTAATATACATTTCTACATCCATGATTTCATGAAAGTTAGAAGGGGCTATCTGGAGAGTCTGTGTTTGGTGGGCCTTCGGCCCACCAAACGCAGGTGGTGGGCCGAAGGCCCAACAATAGCCCTCCGCAGGAGCTAGCCAAAAAGTTCGCCCGGAGGGCGGCTTTGCGGCTAGTTATCAATATTATTATTATTATTATTATTATTATTATCATTTTGATTATTATTATCATTATTGTTATCAATATTATTGTTACCTAGTATCACTATTATTGTTATGATTATTTTATCGGAGTTATTATTATTATTATTATAACTTATTATTATCATTAATACTATTGACATTATTGTTATCATTATTATTATTATTATTATTATTATTATTGTTGTTTTTATTATTATAATAATTTCATCATTTACTTTTAATTATTATTATTGTTATTATTTCAAAGGCGTAGAACCGTAGACGGAGACAAGTGAAACGCGAGCTCCTTCAAAATAGATGGTAAAGATACGATGGGTCAGTCTTATCTGAGGTGTGAACACACACACACACACACACACACACACACACACACACAGTCACACACACACACACACACACACACACACACACACACACACACACACACACACACACACACACACATATACACACACACGGGTACTCCGTGGTGTAAGGGAAGCACGCTCGGTTCACAACCCGGGTTCGATCCCCGGGCAGGGCGGAAACAGATGGGTTGTTTCGTTAAAACCCGAGCCCCTGTCCACCCAGCAGTGAATGGGTACCGGGTGTTAGCCGGGGGTTTGTAACCTGCTCTCCGGGGTGGTGGCTTCGGCCAACACAAAGCATTAAAGTAATCGTCCAGACCATTTCATCATTCCTGATTTAATGCAATCAAATCATAGCCATTGACGAGTATATCAACAATACGTCGTCACTTTTTGTATCCAGTCAGCCGTTTTTAAATAATCCGCAATCAAAATCTGCAAATTCCCCGAGTTCTCAAAACGCACTCAAGATTTGCAGACGCTCAGGCTCAGGCTCCGTGACGTAGCATCAGGGAGGCTCCTCTTCCCACGCTGATCAGAGGCACGTAAACACAGAGATAAATATAATAGTACTTGAAGATATTTGGGTGTTTCTGATAGATTTTTTTGCTATATGCCACATGCATGCATCCTTTATGGGTGCAGCATGCTTCCTTCCCACACACACGCCTGCACACCGACACCCTTCCCACACACACGCCTCCTTCCCACACACACGCTTGCATACACGCCTCCTTCCCACACACACGCCTCCGTCCCACACACACGCCTGCACACCGACACCCTTCCCACACTCACGCCTGCACACTCGCCTCCGTCCCACACACACGCCTTCACACCGACACCCTTCCCACACTCACGCCTGCACACCGACACCCTTCCCACACACCCCTGCACACACGCCTCCTTCCCCCCCACACGCCTGCACACACGCTTCCTTCCTACACACACGCCTGCACACCGACACCCTTCCCACACACACGCCTGGGAAATACTTTGGAACTCATCCTTCCGGCTTTGACTGAAATGAACTACCGCACTGTATTGTATGCTTATTATACTTCGCATCTGTATAGGTTCCAGCGTGCGCTCAGCCTTGGTTAACCCACACGACCGCTATGAAATATGAGGTGCCTCAAAAAACTCTAAGTCCAGTTAGGTTAGGTTAGGTATACTTTGTGGTTAAGGTTAGGTTAGGTTAGGTATACTTTGTGGTTAAGGTTAGGTTAGGTTAGGTATACTTTGTGGTTAAGGTTAGGTTAGGTTAGGTTAGGTATAGTTTGTGGTTAAGGTTAGGTTAGGCTAGGTATACTTTGTGGTTAAGGTTAGGTTAGGTTAGGTATACTTTGTGGTTAAGGTTAGGTTAGGTTAGGTTAGGTATACTTTGTGGTTAAGGTTAGGTTAGGTATACTTTGTGGTTAAGGTTAGATTAGGTTAGGTTAGGTATACTTTGTGGTTAAGGTTAGGTTAGGTATACTTTGTGGTTAAGGTTAGGTTAGGTATACCTTGTGGTTAAGGTTAGGTTAGGTTAGGTATACTTTGTGGTTAGTTAGGTTAGTTAGGTTAGGTATACTTTGTGGTTAAGGTTAGGTTAGGTTTAGGGTATACTTTGTGGTTAAGGTTAGTTAGGTATACTTTGTGTTAAGGTTAGGTTAGGTTAGGTATACTTTGTGGTTAAGGTTAGGTTAGGTTAGGTTAGGTATACTTTGGGGTTAAGGTTAGGTTAGGTTAGGTATACTTTGTGGTTAAGGTTAGGTTAGGTGTGTGGCGTGTCTGTTATTTGTGTGTGTGTGCGTGCGTGTCTTTGTGTTTGTGTGTGGGTGTGTGTGTGTGTGCGACGTGTCTGTTATTTGTGTGTGTGTGCGTGTCTATTTGTTTTGTTGGTTGTTTTGTGTGTGTGCGTGTCTGTTTGTTTGTGATTGTGTGTGTCGTGTGTGTTGTGTGTTTGTGTGTGTTTGTTTGTTTGTGTTTGTGTGTCTGTTTGTTTGTGTTTGTGTGCGTGCGTGTCTGTTTGTTTGTTTGTGTGTGTGCGTGCGTGCATGTCTTTTTTTTGTGTGTGTGTGCGTGTCTGTTTGTTTGTGTGTGTGTGTGTGTGTGTGTGCGTGTCTGTTTATTTGTGTGTGTTTGNCACGACTAGTGAATCCTTCTTTTTCAATATCAAATTGAATGAAGAACGAAGTAAGAGCCAGTACGGGTGAAACAAGAATGAACCTCCTCTCTTTGATAAGTATTGAGCACGAGTTACTGCGGGAAACGAACACGTCGAGGATAATTGAGAAGTTTTCTGTTGTTAAGTCTCGTAAGCGCTTCATGTGAGCTACGTAAATAACTGGTTTATCAAAAGTTTACTTAAATAAAAATATGGGTTTTTGTTAAGCTAAGGAAATATAAGTTAACCATAATTAATTTCAAGATAATGCTGCTAAATTTTTTCAGAAAAGATGAGCTGTAAGTTGATTTTTAGATGAATATTTGACCCGTTTATTCTACTTGAGGTAACAATAGAATGGAATTCTTCAAGCCTCATATAGTAGGGCAGTGATGTTGATTTTTTATGTGAACAGTATTTTTGATGATACAGCCAATTTAAGTACAGGACAATTTATGCGCTCTAAAACGACTGGCGCCATGTTTTGACGACAACGACTCCTCTGGTACAGACCAGCAGCACAACTGTCAAGCCACCGCTCCCCTTGCATTATCCCTTCTACCTACTACACCAACTTACCCCTATTACCGCAAGATAACCACTAATCCTCCTTCAAGTGGTGTGGTAGGCTTTCACTGTGTTTGTGAATCTATAAGTTGTAGTTTATAAGGAAGAAGTGGATAGGCAGGGATACGTGGCCCATGACACCAGGCATGTGATAATTTTTGGCATCGCAAATCCTTATAGGGTGCTCAAATAAACTTGCAATGGCATGTACAGCTAGATAGATAGACGAACTCATAGAAGAACAGGTATAATGAGATATATGGCTTTCTTTCCCCACATAAGCAAAACATACACCCTTCGTCACCACTTACCTCCCACAACACTCGAACCCCACTCAGTTAAGCTGCTTAATTATTTGGTTAATATTCCGCAGGAGTAAGCGGGCTCTACATGCCTTACGCTTACAGCTTACTTTTTCTTTATTATTTTCGGTTCTACTGCAGTCTAATGCATTACACACCACGTAGCTATAACCGTCCTCAACTTGTAGATCTGACCATCAGCAGTATTTCTAACCCCTACATCACCCGTCAGAAATGAACAATAATATAAGGGGGTCTGGGGGTGCCGCAACCCCCTCAGTTAGCTTATAAATTACAAGGTTAGGAAACCAATGTCCAGGTATGGTTAGGTAAACAATGTCCAGGTTAAGTTAGTGAACTAGTGGGGAGGGGTCTGGATGGCCCCCCTCCCCATTTATAGATCAACTATAGGTCACAAGATGGAAGTATTGTATTAAATTGCAGTTTTAGCTTATTTTCGGCTTAATATATTGTGCAGTAGTTTAGGGTTGCCATACGTCCGGATTTTCCCGGACATGTCCGGAATTTAGGTGTCAAAATCTGCGTCCAGGGGGAATTTTGAAAATTCTCGAAATGCCCTGGAATTTCAGCATCCAATACCATTTTTTTAAACACACAATTTTTAAACTGTGTACTGGCGTGAGAGAGAGAGAGAGAGAGAGAGAGAGAGAGAGAGAGAGAGAGAGAGAGAGAGAGAGAAGAGAGAGAGAGAGAGAGAGAGAGACAGAGAGAGAGAGAGAGAGAGAGAGAGAGAAGAAGGGGGGGGAGAGAGGTTCGCCGGATGGCATCTTTCGCGACGAGAGCATCAATTACGTGTCCTGATCCTGGATTTGGTTGCAACTTATCATATGTGTATAAGTCCTGTACTAAGTCGTTCCGTCGCCTGACGTCGCACCAGTCTTCTTGAAGCAGCTGTTGCGGTGTTGGAAATTGTTTACTTGTTTGTGACCTTGTCGCCACAGCTGTTACTTGCCCCAGACAAAATGCCCAAACGAAAACGTAAATTCACAACAGTATAAGACAGCAGTATGATATATATATATATATATATATATATATATATATATATATATATATATATATATATATATATGTGTATACTATATGGTATATATATATATATATATATATATATATATATATATATATATATATATATATATATATATATATATATATATAATCATTTACATACTCTTCAAGGTTATATAACGTCTATTAAAGGCCCAAAGTGTGTGTTGGGCGGGGTCATGGGTGTCAGTGGAGGCGTCCGGAATTTCGGCTGTTCAGATATGGCAACCCTATGGCTGAGTAGTTATTCGCTTGAGGAAAGCAAAAATATAACACTTATTTATATATAATAAGTGATTTCCCGATGAGAGAACATTCATGTTACTGCTGTGAAGACCATTTTGATGTAAGTATTAAATGTACTTGTACATGGATAAAATAATTAACTTGCAAATTATATGTAGCTTTGTGGCTTTAACTGAATTGTGATAAGTTGCGGGAGTGGTATGCACTATGCCAGGCTGTTGAGGTTGGGATGGGACAGGCTGTAGGTGGGTTGTGATAGGCTGTGAGTGGAATGTTTTTTTCTTCATGTTATGTATGAGCAGAGCTGGGCGGAGCGCAAACGAAAGCGCAAATGCGCAAAAGCGCAATTTGCGCTCCATATAAAATATTTGCGCTTTGCGCTTTGCGCAAAACGCCGAAAATTTGGAGTTTGATTGATTTGGAGTTTGCGCTTTCGATATTTTATAAGTCCGCAAATGCGCAAACTTAGCAGAAAAACTTTGCCGAGAAACTCAAATGACGTAAAATAAAAAAATAAAAGATACGTCAAATATAGCATTTATATTTAAGTTTACTTTTTATTTAAAAAACGCTGCAGAAAAGAGCATGGGCTCATGTTCAACATGGGCTCAGACGTCATGAGGCCGAAGCGATCGAGTCTGACGGCCAAGAACTTCGAGAAGCTGGTGTTCCTCAAGGGTAACATGAACCTCCTCAAGGGTCGGTGGGAGCTGGAGGACAGTGACGAGTAGGACTAATATTAGTATTGTGTATTTTCATTTTTCAACTATTTTGTGTTGTTTTGACAGTATTATCTTATTTTTTATATAAACTTGTGTTCAATAAATGCTTCAAATACTGTAAACATTCAATCTTTTAATCATTTATACACTTTATATTAATTTAACATAGAATCTTTTAGTTTGCAGACTAAAACATGAGGTTTGCGCTTTAACTTTTATGTTTCGCTTTAATTTTGTTTTTATTTGCGGTCGTTTTTTTTTTTGCGCTAGAAATTTGCGCTTTTGCGCTTGCGCTCCGCCTTTTTTCGAGAATTTTGCGCTGTGCGCTTTGCGGACTAAGGAAAAAAATTTGCGCGCCCAGCTCTGTGTATGAGCTAAGTTAGAAGTTTTGCTACTGTCGGGTTAGGTTAGGAGGTAATAATGCTTTAGCTTATCAGTATTTTTTCTAAATTAAGATATGCAAAATAATGGGTTAATATTCCGCAGGAGTTAGAGGCCGTCAAACAGACGCGGCAACCAGCAATCTCGCACCATCATAATCGATTATTAAAATCGATTATGATGAAAATCCCTAACCAATTCTAACCTAACCAAACTTAAGTAACCTAACTTAACTCATACATAATATGAAGAAAAAAACATACCACCCACAGCCTATCACAACCAACCCACCCACCTTCGAGGGAGGCGGTAGCGGAGTGATTAGCGTCTCCGACTGGCGTTCTCGGTGACCCGAGTTCGATCCCCGAAGAAACCCAAAACCTTTCTGCACCGTCGAGTGGATTAAGAACACCCACATGCCCTGCCCATCAACTCTACCTTCGATTGCGAGTGCATCGGAGGACACAGGGGGGCGGCATGAGCCTCTAATCACAGGCGTCACTATAAGAATCCTGCCTGCGCCACCACGGGCGAGGGCCAACCATCACAGCAGCCCTCAAGTGAACCTCCAGAGTCTACCATCCGAGCCCTGGGTCACCACTGCCTACAGGCGCTATAGGCACAACATGTATAAGCCTGTCTCGTCCCAACCTCAACAGCCTGGCATAGTGCATACCACTCCCGCAACTTATTATCACAACTCAGTTAAAGCCCCAAAGCTACATAATCATTTGCAAGTTACTTATCCATGTACAAGTACATTTAATACTTACATCAAAATGGTCTTCACAGCAGTAACATGAATGCTCTCTCATCGGGAAATCACGCCTAGCAGGCATCCATCACTGTTTCTTTTTTTCTTCTTATCTTTAGGCATAGTTATGAACACTTTCTCTGGTGTTTTAAATGTTGTGTTTTTGCACATTGGCACAAAACAAACATAATATGTTCTCTTTATCTGGGAAATGTTGAATGGATTGGATAGGTACTGACGGTCTGTTGAACCATAAAGAGCTGATCAGCAGGGCGAGATCTGAGCCTGAAGGGACGAGTAACCTACTTCACAACCAATCACAGTGCGTTCCACGGTCTGGTGATATTTTGGCCCAGAAAAAGGCATATATTTCATATATGGTGCATTTTTCAGGAAAAATAATATGAGTACAGTGATATGTAGCCTATATTGCATCCAAGGCTTTATAATACGCCACGTTTTAGGTGTGAGTAAACGGGTCCATTGCATACTATAGTCTATTTAATTTATTATGGTCAAAATGCACTAATGAAGCCACGCCCCCTGCCTCCCCCTCTATTCTTCGGGGCAGCTGATTGGTGCACTCCTCGTATCATCACTACCACTCACAAGCTCTTTAATACTTACCAGCGCGTGACCACTGGACAGAGCAATCTTCACAACAAAGGGATTTTTGATTTTGTCACTTTCTTTTCTTCCCTACATTGCTTTCTCTTAAAGTAATCGTCCAGACCCAATTTTATTTACCTAATTATGTTGAATGTACATTCAAAACACCTAATCCACCAAAAATAATTGATTTCCAGGCCTTATTTCCGTAAAAACACGACTTTTGTAAAAAGCGCGCGAATTTTTTTTTCTTCCCTCCAACAGGGCTACGCATGTTATTGATGACGTCACAAGAGTAACGCTCCAATGTAAACAACACTCGTCTGCCTCTGTGAGACCTGTCGGCAAATGTTATGATGAGCGATTGTACTTCGGTGTCAGACAGTGAATCTGTCGCTGTGATAGATCTAGAGTACGATGCTCAATCTGAGACCGACCTAAATGACGCTGCTCGCGTATATGAGGAAAAGGAACCTCAGATTGTGATGGGAGCCCAAAACTATATGTTTGAGCTAGAGTACGAGGTGGATGAACAGGTGTTAGCGGAGCCTGCTGAGGTTCAACACTACTACACACACAAACACTTCTACACACACACACACACACACTACTACACACACACAAACACTACTACACACACACACACACACACAAACACTACGTACTACACACACAAACACTACTACACACATACACACACACACAAACACTACTACACACATACACACACACACAAACACTACTACACACACACACACACACAAACACTACTACACACACACACAAACACTGCTACACACAAACACTACGTACTACACACACAAACACTACTACACACACACAAAAACACTACTACACACACAAAAAAACACTACTACACAGTCACAGCGCGTCAAAGCATTGTTCGCGACATCATAACACAGCGCTTCCATACGGGAATTCAGAAAATGTACTCTATGGCAGCCTACTGACTTCCGAGAGAGATATCTTACATATGGCAGCTTGTTTAAAGCACGGGCAGTCCATCAAGACCGTTGAGGAATGTTCAGATGCCACTTGTCAATTATAGACGAAGCATTTTAAAAAGTATCGCCTTCCTTCCCGCGAGTAATTTGAACAGAGGCGCATTGGTATGACTATAATTATTTTCATAATGAGTGGCAAGAAAGACCTAACAAAAGAGCAAATTAAAGTTATTGTATCTCTACACAAGGCAGAGAGGCCAGTGGAAGAAATATCAAGGATTGTGGATGTTACGAGGAGATGTGTGCATAAGTGGGTGGAAAGTTTGACGGTGGGTTGCATCGTCGCGACAGCCGCGACACCAGAACAATATAAGTGGCCAGGGCGAGGGTGTAAAACATCAGCAAGCACGCTAAATGTTATGAAACGTCAAGTGGATGCCCATCCTCAATTAAGAGCAAGAAAAATATTGCGATATGACTTTTACATCCTCGCCGCCTCGCAGTATAGCGCTAAAGATACTGCTCTATTTATTGTGGATAATGATGACGATAATAATAATAATGATAATATTAATAATAGGTAATGATATCTCAATGAATATCTCAAAAATTCCGCTTATATGATAATACAAAGCATAATATAGTCAGAGGGTGGAGGAGGAGGTAAAAAACCCTTCATCAACCAGAGTGGAGATTTGAGCAAAAGTATGAGCAAAGAGTTCAGCTTTAGAAATAGATGAAACAGCTGTGGAGCTATCTGGGTGAAACATAGGAGGGAAAGATGAAGAAGAAAAAATATTTTTAGAGAACCTTTTGGCTAGCTGCCAGAAGTCCCGAGAGAGTTTCCCAGAAAGATTTTCACATTTTCTATTGATGAAGGAGTTTTTGGTAAGTTGAAGAATATATTTAGCATGATTACGGGAAAAAATATATATGGAATGAGTCTCAGGAGATTGGATATGGTACCGTCTGTGAGCCGCCTTTATATCTTGGACAGCACGAGAACAAGCGTTAAACCAAGGTTTATGGTCTTTAGGATTAGAAAATTTGTGTGGAATGTATGCTTCCATGCCAGAGGCAATGACTTCAGTTATGCGGTCTGCACAGAGAGATGCATCTCTGAGATGGAAGCAATAATTATTCCATAGAAAATCAGAGTAATACTGCCTTAGGTCCTCCCTCTTAGCTGAACTGTAATGCCATAAGCACCTCCGCTTATGTGTGTCTCGAGGCAGCATCGGAGCGATAGGACACATAAATTATATTATGATCGCAAGAGCCCAACGGAGAGAATACTTTAACAGAGTAAGCTGAAGGTTAGAGGTTAGGAAAAGGTCAAGAACGTTGGGCGTGTCCCCAAGGTTGTCAGGAACACGTACAGGCACGTAGCTGCACCAACTGCTCTAGGTCATGAAAGATAGCAAAGTTGAAGGCATGCTCACCAGGTATGTCAGTGAAAGAAGATGATAGCCAATGCTGGTGGTGAATATTGAATTGAAATCCCCAAGAATTCGAGGTATGCTGTTTGCAGTTCACCTTATTTCTCGCCAGGTGGCCATAGTGTCGTCTCAAAAATATGTGGACAACTATAAATCTCTCAATACAAGAACATTTTTCTCTATACATTTAACCAGTGCATTTTTCTCTTTCTTTTTATGTATGTTGGGTAATATATATATAATCTTTTAATTAAATGATCAGCCGTACAATATCTACCCGCAGGACGCTGCTCGTTACCATGACAACCACACCACATGTTTTCCTCTTAAAATTAGGTTGCCAAGTTGTGTCATTATTGTCGACATACTTCTCTCTCTCTCTCTCTCTCTCTCTCTCTCTCTCTCTCTCTCTCTCTCTCTCTCTCTCTCTCTCTCTCTCTCTCTCTCTCTTATAGCTATTAACTGGTACTGTTCAGGAGACTTAAAATCTGAAATGAAATGAAATGAAATGAAATGAAATGAAATGAAATGATAATTAAACTTAAAATATTTAATATGGTACTGAGAGAGAGAGAGAGAGAGAGAGAGAGAGAGAGAGAGAGAGAGAGAGAGAGAGAGAGAGAGAGAGAGAGAGAGAGAGAGAGAGAGAGAGAGAGATTATTAATATGTGAAAGGTAAGAAGGAAGGAAGGGAGGAGAGAAGGAGGGAGGAAGGAAGGGAAGGAGGGGGAGTGGAGGTAACACGGCTCTCCTCCTCCTCCTCCTCCTACATACGATTTATTGTAATATAATAAATACTACTATTACTGCTATCATTGGAGAGAGAGAGAGAGAGAGAGAGAGAGAGAGAGAGAGAGAGAGAGAGAGAGAGAGAGAGAGTTGGTCCAGTTAACACACACACAAATCATCGTACTTCTAATGTTTACGGCCAGCTGGCCCAGGCGTGACATGCGGACTCTCGTGCGCCTGGCAGCGGGAAAGGCTGCGGCCTATGATTGCCACTGAAGCCCCAGCCTTTATAATGTATGCCATTATTTCAATAGTTCCAGACAATGACATGTGTTTTCCTTTCAGGAGTTGGCTCAATATAGTCCCTAGTTACATCTCATTGGCATGTTTGTAAGAACTGACTGTTTTAACATTGTAACAGGCCTCACTATTGGTATTTGTTAAATGTCCTTATAATTTTTTTAGTTTTCACACAACAATGAAATTCGTTTATTAATATTAGAGTATGCATATTATGATATACATTGGATACTAAAAACTTCATTGAAGTACAGCATCAGCTGATAAACAAACAATAAAAATGCCTAACTGATTACTTTAAAGGACCTTGTCCTCATTTCTGAGAGACGACACTATGGCCACCTGGCGAGAAGTGAGGTGAACTGCAAACAGTGATACCTCGAATTGAAATTTCTTCAAAAGTAAAATGAGTTAAGATGTGTTCTACTTTGGATGTTAGATAGTCAAAGAATCTTATATAGTATGAGGAGTTAAATGAGATATATACAGCACAGATGAATTTAGTAAGAGAGTGACATTGAAATCAAAGCAAGATGGTAGAACATTCTGAAGATTCAAGTCCGTGGAGACGAGAGCAAGTGATCTCGTTGCGTACATATATGCAACAGCAAGCTTTGTTTTGAAAATGAGAATAGAGAGAGTAAGAGGGAACAGACGAGGGTTTGCTGTCAGTGTTTACAGACACCTGGGTTTCGATGAGGAAAAGAAGATAAGGTCTAGAGGAGGAG
>JACEEZ010022711.1:71663-86663 GCA_016584305.1 Chionoecetes opilio
ACCTCTGTTGGTAGCACCTTCAGTGAGAATCACCTTTATAGTGAAAAAAAACGTGTTTAAGGACAAGTTATTATCACTGAAAAGATTTCAGTGATATCTATTCCTATCAATGAAAACAAAATCATGAGTGCGTATTGTAATCAAAGGATGGTTAAATGTAATTGTAGAGTCAACAAATATGTTTGTACTAGCCTTGAATGTTGATTGAAGACTCGTCCCTTGCGATGACTGCAGGATGGAAAGTCTCCCGTCCGTCACGTGTTGCTCGTCCCTCGTGATGACCGCAGGATGGAAAGTTTCCCGTTCGTTACTTCTTGCTCGTCTCTTCTGGCAGGCTAGAGTGTCCCCCCTCCCCTGTGTTATACAGCCTCATGTCGTAAATCGTCTCCTAACAATCCTTCAGCCGCAGAGATGATGAGTAAGTGCTAATAAGGAAAGCAATACTCCAGAACAGTGAGCGGATTTTCCATCTGGTGGCCGTCTGGGAACTTCCCGTCAGCTTCATGATGTCGGGTCAAGGGTGTCAGGCTAGTCTTATTTGCCATTATTCCCTACCAAACCAGCTACAATTAAGTGTGATGGTCATGATTAAATGACATTTTCAACATAGGTTATCGCAAAGGAAATATAAGGGTTTTACATTATTCATGGGGATATAATGAGGATTGTTGGCAAAATATAAGTATTCGACCATATGTCCTACAACACTCTATCCAATGATTTAGAGGAATGCATCAAGTCGGGTGTATGGGTAAATATTGCCTTCATGTATGCAAAGAGAAGGTAAACGAACCAAATAATGGTGACATGACTTCAATTTTTTTGCAATCAATCGTGATAGATATGGATTATTTCACCCTTCAACATTTCTTTCTGGTACACTGCCAAACGTACGACGGTACGATGCATTATACTGGCCAGTTTTCAACACCTTGTGGTTCCATTATTCAGAAGGGTAGTGGTCTTGATGTTTGCCTAGGGTTGAGAAAGTATCAAGGGTTTGGTCTATCGTTGAGATTGACGAAGCTTAAAAGTTTGTTTGTTCTCCAGCTGGTCAGCTGCCAGGAAAATCTCGCACAGCACCCGGCAGCGAATTTTACAACTATTTTATAATTCTGAATGAAAGCACGATCTACAAGTGTTTACCATTAAATTGTATTCCATTTATTAAACTGGCCTTAAATCAAGCAATAAGTATTATATAAAGATTGTTTCCTTGGAGAAGATTGCAGTTTTCAGGGGGTTTCATCATCGTATTTTAACCCGTAAACTGCGGATACCTGTCTGACAATATCTCTGTGTACGCGGGACTTGTGCCAGAATTCTTATAGTCGCTAAACAAACTTGAAAGTGTATCAATGTATTCGCCATATATTTGTGCAACCGCTAAAAATATATGTTTTTGCTAAAGTCTTGTGGTTATTCTATGATTGTACTTGCAAGATGAAGAGCGTTGAGGTTTATGGAATCCATGGTACAGCTCGTTCACAGAAAACAGGCCGCAAGGGTCTTCCTCTCTAATCTCTCTGTCCGCGATAGGGAGAGACCTGTCAGCACCTTCACCTTCCATGCTGGTCACTGGGTCATTGAGCCTATGTGTGACCCCTAGGTCATTCTCTGGTAAAGTAGAGTTGCCAGATTTCACCGGCCGAAAAATTAGCCCACCTTTTTGAATTTGGCGGCCGCCCAATTGGGCATACTCGCGTTTTCTTAGTGAGTGACCAAATGGGCATAGCCGCGCTTTACGGGTTAAATATCGCTTATATATGAATTATATGTAAACCGTAGCTGTGAGAAAAATATTGCGATTTCAAAACACCAAGTGAAAACGTGTAAGAAAAATAATCTAATGAAACCCGCTATACATTTATTTGGATGAAGTTCCAGAACGGCCACCAGATGGAAAATCCGCTCACTGTTCTGGAGTATTCAGTGTCTCCCAATATTACCGGTCGCAGGACCACTTCTACCTCAATTAAGCACTCATTAATGTTCATATCATCCACCGTCATTTCACTTCATCGAAGTAGGTGTGAATAAGCAGATGAATATTGAGTAGTGAAGATGGATGAGTCAAGGAGTGAGTCGTGGTGGTTCAGGTGCTCTCGGAGAGCATGTTTTGCTTCAGCAATCTCACCCCTAACCTTGCTACACTCCCAATTCTCAGAATGAATCGTTTACGCACCAAGCTTCTTAATTGTTTCAAAAAGTTTGGTTTTTTCCTCACAACTTCACACTCCAGCACACAGCGGTAATTATTTCACAGTTAAATAGCACTGGTAATAGTCATTCGTGCGACCATGCCGCCACCATCTTAATGTTTTGGTAATTTACCCTTTTGTCGTGAGTAATTGCTCACAAACTCACCTTGGTAGCTATGGTGAGGAAAGGGCCCGCCCGGAACACACTTCACTGTTTACGCTGGAAAGTTAATGTGTGGGTTTCGTGAGGATTGGATATATACCCCAGGGTAATTGAGGTAATATAATTGTGTAAATCTACACATTTTATATATATATATATATATATATATATATATATATATATATATATATATATATATATATATATATATATATCATCACGAAGTGTATATATATATATATATAATATATATATATATATATATACACTTCGTGATGAAATGGCAGGACTCCCTTAACCAGTCTCCGTCCGTCACACCCTGTCTATATGTTATTAAAGCGCGGTGAACTCGCACCGCTACTCCCTGAGTGACATCCGGGTGTCAATTACTAATTTATTATATACACATTTATCTTTTTTGTTTTGTTTACGTTGGAGCCTATAGCACCTGTAGGCAGTTTTTTGCTTTTTTGAGGGCTCAGGTGGTTGGCCTTGCATATTCTGGAGAGTCATCATGTCGGTCACTGTCGCCTGTTGGTGGCGTAGGCTGGATTTTTATAGTGACACCTGTGGTCTTAGGTGAAGATCCCGTTTTCTGTGATGTTCTGATCCTCAGTCAGGCTCATGCTGCCACCTGGTGTTTCCTCCGTCGCACTTGCAGTCGAAAGAACAGGTATAGCTGCATGCGGGTTTCTTCAGCCACTCGACGATGGATTTGACAGTTGCTCCTTGGTGGGACTTGAACTCGGGACCTTCTGCTCCCCTACCAGGCTCTTGTCGACCGCATTAAAGAAGGTCGAAAGGTCGACTGCATTAACCCCTTCACGCCCAGATCTTTTCTTTGCTATAAAAAATCGTATGTTGTCGATCCATAAAATTACGAAAAGTAACTGAATATACCAAATTAACTAGTGGACAAGGATACGAAACAAGTCATATCTATAAAATATTGCTTATATTTACTAAAATCTTAACGGCATCCAAATTACGATGGAAATTACGCTTTGGGTCTCAAGGGGTTAAGGAGGGTCGCAAGAGTTTCCCCCTTGTAGGATTCGAACTCGGGATATTAAGCTCACCACTCCAAGACGCTAACCACTCGGCCACCGCCTCCCCTATCATACATACATCTGCTCCTCTACTATATATATTGCAACGAACGCCCCCCTTCTTACCTTTGCTGTCCTCAGCTACACCTACTCCGGGCTGCTCTCTTGAGATGCAGGGAAGCAGGCAGGTGCTTCAGACAGAGGGGGGACGCGTAGCTCGTAAACAGGGCTCGTGCTAGGAATTGAGGACTTACCAGACTGGGTTCTCCTTCTCTGGCTGTTCACACACTCAGGGGGGAAGGGTTTAGGCAAACACAAGGGGTCCTTTCACGGTGTTATATTGAAGTAACACACAGTACAAGCTTCAAGGTCACTCATTACAAAGTACATGTATGTCATCTACCTCCGACTTCTTCATAGGCCGTCGCAAGGAGAGACGCTACAACAGTCACCCCCCCAGTACCTCTCACAGGCACACCACAGTGGCCGCCTCGTCAGGCGCCACAATCCACTGCGGCTGCCACAAGCCAGGCGCCGCAATCCTACCACACAACCTTACCTCCTCGCAAATACGACCTTGCGACTATCCACTGTGGCCGCCTCCTTCCGGTGCCACAACCCACAGGGGCAATTCCTCTCCCAGGAAGTCCCTTGTGCCTCCCTACGTGTCAGGAGTCGTATTCTTACTCCACTGGCCACGTAGATTCCCTCCGTCAGCGACTGCCTCGCCGGCAGCCCGCTAGACCCACCGCGACACACCACAGTGCCACCCACAGGCACTACACCACTGTGGCCGCCTCGTTCCGGCGCCACACAGTGCCACGGTAGACGTCACCTCCCGCGGGAGACACCACCTTACCTCCTTCCGGCACAACACCAGCAGAAACTTCACCTCCCGCGGGAGACACCACCTTACCTCCTTCCGGCACAAACACCAGCAGAGACTTCATCTCCCGCGGGAGACACCACCTTACCTCCTTCCGGCACAACACCAGCAGAGACTTCACCTCCCGCGGGAGATGCCACCTCGTGTTCCTTTCTGTTTACGTTTCTCCTCTCTACAGGGCCCCACAACAAACACACGGCTTCTCCCTCGAACTTGAACCCGAGTTGTCTTCGAACCTGAGCTCGAGTTGTCCAGGAGCACGTTCGTAACACATATATATATATATATATATATATATATATATATATATATATATATATATATATATATATATATATATATATATATATTATATATATATATTTTATGAGCCAGTAATGTTTTTATTATTGTATAAACTAATGATATAACTACTATGTATATATCGTTTACGTTACCATCTATTTATAGGAGATGGAATTAAACTAACTGACCTCTCACTGAACTAACTGACCCAGCAATAATGAGCTGGATGAACCCTGTTAATACAATGTGCTTATTAGTGTTTTTTTTCTTTTCCAGACCTTCATAGATCCCTTCAGATACCTCTAAAACGTAATTATAAAGTGGGAAAGAAATGCCCCCTCCCCTCTATCCCAGCAAACCTGGAAGACTGGTGGGAATGCGGGGTTTTTGGGTGGGGGAGACTTAGCTTACAGTATCTAATTTTAGTAATTTAGCTGTTTAATACAATATTTGGACATTGGTTACGTAACCAGGCAGCCCCCCAGACCCCTCCGCTAGATCACTAACCTAACCTGGACGAAAATAGAAATACTTTACGTGAAAAATTGTAGCACTCGCTCGGCTACGGCGGCGAGAATACACGATAATATAGCACTATTTACCTTATTGATGTGGTGCACATCACCTAAACAATGATTTTGAGTAGAGATACCGTTATAGATGTCACCCAACTATCAAATCACAGTAAAATATGGAGAGGCAGAAGCTCCCAGCTATTACAGATGGTACCTTTAACTAAAATGGCGGGTTAAATAATTAAAATAACTAAACTCGAGAACATACTTTGTGGTTGATCATTTATTGATAAAAGAGCATCGATATATGGTATTGGGCCTTTTCTCTCTATATGAATGCATTTGGACATTTTTATCATGCACCTGGATCCATTGAATTATTTTCTGATATCTATAGATGTCAAGAAAAACTGTATAATGGCGGTCTTGCGATACGGGCTGAGTGCCAATGCTTCTCATCAAATTTAGGAGATTAAAGATGAGGTCAGGTTAATAACCCCTTGGGAAGGGGGTCCATGGGAGCTAAGACCCCTTGATTAATATGTTCAGATATATAAGATGCTGTAAATCTGTGAATTTCGTCTCCCACACCCAAAAATCCTGGATTCTCACCAGTCCTTCAAGTTTGTTGGGGTAGAGGGGAGGGGGCATCTCTCCCTCACTTTATAATTACATTTTAGAGGTATGTGAAGAGGTCTGTGAAAGTCTGAAGAAAAAAACAGTAATTAGAGCGGGAAAGGATTCGAGAATTTTACCCATAAAGTATTTTATGTAATTAACTTTCCATGTAGGCTAACATATTTTTGTAGAAAGATATTGGATACTATTTGGATACTTTTTCGAATAAGTGGATACATTTTTCATATTGGAGGCCTGTTTGCCTATAGCGCCTGCCTACAGGCGCTATAGGCAAAAAAAAGAAAAATCAAAACATGAAATTATTTGTTAAATTAATATATTGCCAGCCATTATGACTTATCAGTAATTCTGACTTAACGAATACCGACTTCTCGTGGTTTTACTGTATTCTCTTTTATTCTCTGACTCGTTCAAATGCCTTCTTCCCCCATCTTTTCAATGCAAATTATACTTCTGTGTCACTTCCCACTCACTGCAAGCACCTCACTTTCAGTTTCCCAGTAGACAATTTTTTTCCATCCACGCTCAGGAGATCAGGTACCACTAGCTCATCCCTTTTTACAGGCCTAGAGCTTAGAGTAATTTGATTCAAAAGAGTATATACCCTAGGGGTGAAGGAGTCACTTAGCATGCCTTCACCCTCACCGATGTCTCATGAGTGTGTGTGTTTGTTTGTCCAATTCAACACCAACAGGAGATATTTTTCATCCCAACAGGAGCGTGAACGGGGCAGAGGCCGGCAGCAGCTGTCCATGGAGGCAGCAGTTGTACGGCTGCAAGCTGTGACTAGGGGTATGCTGGCCAGGCGGCGTGTGCGGCAGATGCGGTTCAATGAGGAACTCTTCCTAGGGCTGGTACGTACACAAAATACAACATAATTTATATTATTCTTGTTCTTGTAGTTGTGTATTAGTCTTATTTACCAAGTTAAGAATTAGATTCTGAGATTATGTTTCCATTTTCACATCTGTCCAATATATTTGAAATGTTCCTTGCCTATATTTTGTTTCAAGTTTCTCATACACTCAATCTTCGGCTATCGCGCCTAATCGGTCCCGCTATAGCCGCTCTATTACTAAAATCGCATTAGCCAAACAATAGAACTTGTGGTAATAATTCAAATTAGTGCCAGGATCACCAAGATGACCACATATTTTACCACTTTTTCACGTGTTTACCCTGTTTTTCCAACATATATGAGATATATTATATTAAATTAGGAATCAGGAATAAGTAACATACATTTTATAAGATTTTATTTACTATTTTGAGGATGGTAAGGGACTTAGGTGGATAAATATATTCTGAGGCTTGTGCGAAGTGTTAGTGACCACTACGACAAGCCTGTAACTCGTCCAGGATTTCGTCAGCTGTAGTACTAGAGAAGCCTTTAAAGTCAGATGGTTCGTTTTACCATTGTCTATCGACTGCACGATTTCTAATTTCTGAGCATAGGTCAAGTTCTTCCTTTTCTTAATTTCTCGTGCAGGTGCCGCATAATTACGCTGACCAATGCTGGGAGGACGAGGTCGGGGAAAATCGGCCATTATTGTATCACAAAAGGTTTCCACACGGCCATCATTCTACTCTAAGGTTCACACTACTCCGTTTTGCTGCCTGTGTCTCATGGAGGAATTACATCATTAATGACGTCACTTCGTATCCGTGCAGTGTGAACCGACTCCATATGCTGTCCGTCAATGAGCTGAGAGAAGGGCGTCCAGTATTCGGACCAGTCAAATGGTCCGGAAAGTAGTCCATCATACGGAAGCGACCTTGCCACTATTTATGGAAATAAACGTAAATAAGTTTCGCATAATAAAAATAATGCTGTTTCCAAGGTCTGATTTAAAATCTGTTTATTATCAGTGATCCTGGAAGACATACTAATATTAAACTAATGTGCCAGTGGCTAACAACGGCATTGCTGCTTTGAAGGTAAACAAAAGCACATAGAACATTCATCTCAATTCGAGTCATCTTTTGATTTCATCTTATCAAGCTGGTATGTGTATTGACTCACGCGGTCACAGGCTCAAATTAAGTAAACACACCGTAACTTTTCCCTTTACTTAACATTAAATAGCCGTCACCAACATATGTCAATAAAGTACACAGGTCGCTGGATCCCAAACAAATAATACGTTGCCACAAGGAAGACAACGTAACGTGGAGGACGTGTGAAGCAGCACCGAACCAGGAGGACGAGTCGTAGAGTTACTAAACCTCGTAACCCATGCAGGTAGACGAGGCGGCTGGCCAGGGCGTAGGTGAGGTCCGTAGCTCCCTGTAACCCATACAGGTAGACGAGGCGGCTGGCCAGGGCGTAGGTGAGGTCCGTAGCTCCCTGTAACCCATACAGGTAGACGAGGAAGAGGATGACCAGGACGTAGTCAGGTCCGTAGCTCCGTGAGTGTTGTGAGGAGTGTGAGTGCGGTCGCAGGAATCTATCGCTGTCCCGGTCCATCCTCGTTATATACCCGACGGTCCCCGTGACTCCTGTGGCGTGGCCGTGAAGAAGGTGGTTGCCCCCTTGAGGTGGTGATTCATTGAACCGCCTTGCTTCGAAGCTTCGGGGCACCACAGTACTCCCCCCGCTCAGGCAAATCCACACGTTGGAATGATGATCTGAGAAAGAAATGGTCATGAGAAGACGTGGTGATGAAAGATGCATACCTCTCTGGTGGGCGAGACAGTCTACCACTCCTGGTAACTGTTCTTGGTCGCAGACGTTCAGGGGAAGGAATTTCATCATCGCTTGTCAGTTGTGAGTCATTGTGATCATCAGGAGGTGTAATAGGTATATAGATATGACCAGGAGTCTGTTTATAAGGAGCAACAGGCGGATAAGTGCGATGAGCCAGGCCAGGAGGCTGTAGCGGAAGTGTACGAGTATCTGGTGGCTGAGTGTGAGGGATAGGATGAGGTACATCATGTTGTATATTAGCCGGCTTTAGACGATAAACAGAGACATTATCCTGGTGGCTTCCTCGACTCACAGTAAAGTACTTATCATGTCTAGATAGCACCTTAAAGGGACCGTCATACGGGCGATCAAGTGGACGGCGTCGGGCGTCATGTTGTATCCATACATACTCGGCACGCTCTAGATCACGCGGGACGTAGGAAACATGTCTTGTAGGCTGGCAAGGTGCAATAGGAAACAACCTGGAAGTGATCTGACGGAGAGAGTCTAGAAACATGTGCTTGTCTAGACCGTGCTCCTTGTCAATCCCTGCGGAGAACTCTCCCGGTAGGCGTAGGGTCTGGCCGAACGTAAGCTCTGCGGGACTGGCTTTGAGATCTTTCTTAGTTGTAGTGCGAAGGGCGAGCAGTAGCAATGGCAAAGAGTCCACCCAGCGGTACGGATGAGGTTGAACCTTAAGGGCGTCCTTGAGATGGCGATGATTCAACCATTCCGTTAGCCTGTGGATGATAAGCAGTTGTGTGATTGTGAGTAGTGCCTAGAAAAGCTAGTAAGTCTTGCCACAGATGTGATTCAAACTGGGCCCCGCGGTCTGTGATGACTGTAGTAGGTGCACCAAAGTGAGAGACCCATCCCGAGAGAAAAACGTTAGTTTGTGGAATGCTAAAGCCGTCGATTCTGCAGAGATGTCCGGCATAGGCACTGTTGTAGTCCATCTAGTGCAGGGGTCGGCAACCTTTTCAGTGCGAGGGCCAGAGAAAGCTTCTAGGAGTAGCCTGCGGGCCGGAGTGCCAAAGAGTCAAAAGTGACAGTGTACAACATTTTTATAGAAAAGCAGGCAAACCAGTGACTAGATTACAAGAAATTTATTGAAATACATGCAAATCAGTGACTGCAGAAAAGAGTTTGTGACAATATACAAAATTTTTGTAGAAAAGCAGGCAAACCAGTAACTAGATTACTAGAAATTTATTGAAAAACATGCAAATCAGTGACTGCAGAAAACAGTTTTATCATGAGACATGCAAATTAGTGGGATGGTTGGTGCTGTTTGCCATGGAGAAGTGATTCAATGTCTGGATCGATTGATGAGGTAGACAAGAGCAGAATGTCATTGAGGTGGCGGTCACTTAGCTGGGAGCGAATGCGAGACTTTTTATATTTCATTTTTGAAAAGAGTTTTTCCCAACAGTAAGTGCTGCCAAACATGGCAACGATGCGTTTTACATGCTCAATGTAATTTGGAAATGTGTTAGAAGGGAGGATGTCGAGGGAGTGTTGCTTCACACACTGAAGCACGGCGTCGAAGATGTCTTGCCCAGTGGTGGTGCCGTGCAATGGAACAAGCTGGAGAAACTCCTCATAAACCTGAAGGGCAGCAGTGACTCCACGAATGAAAATCGCCAGCTGGGCTGTGTCCTTCATGTCTGTGCTCTCATCAAAAGCGAGAGAGAAGGCATCGAAATTTGAGCAACAGGTCTTAAACGAGTCGTTCACGTTGTCTGACATCTCCTCAATGCGACGACAAACAGTGCGGGGTGAAAGGCTCACACTTTCAAAGGCAGAACGCTTTTCAGGACAGAGGGAATCTATCATAACCATGATGCACTCCTTGATAAAGTCCCCGTCTGTGAATGACTTCATCCGGCGAGCAAGGAGGCGGGAAACCTCATAGCTGGCGCGCGTCACTTTGTCAGCCTCAGTAGTCTGCTTACGGAAGATTGAAGTGCTTTTCTGCAGGTTACCTGACAGTTTTACAATGGCCTCCTTCCTCTCGGCAGCAGACATCGATGCAAAGCTCGATGCTTGGTGCTGTGTCTCCCAATGGCGGCGCACATTATACTCTTTGAGGACAGCCACAGTCTTCAAGGAAAGGAGGCACTGGGCCTGTCCAAAGCGTTCAGTGAAAAAGTACTTCTCCCACTCAGGGTTGAAGGCCCGACACTCGAGGTCCACTTTCCTCTTCTTAACAATTGCAGACATGATGATTGGTTAAAAAAAAAAAAAAAGAAAGAATAAGCACAAAGTGCGAAATAATGATCCACAGGTTAGACACGAATACATGCAAGACTTTTACATAGTAAAAAAAATGCATACAATAATTAAAATTACGATACAGACGTCCACAAAGTATTTTGTGACAAACATAGTGCTACGCCCCTGCGTTGGGCGTGGGCGTGCGTGTGTTTGAATGGGCGTGTTTGAGTGTGCGCGCATGTGTTTGAGTAAGGCTCAGTAAGCCATTGTCTGATTTGAGCGGGCGGGCGGGACAGGACCTACCAATACGAGTAACTAATGAGCGTGAATGTGGTTGTGAGCTTGGAGGCTGGGTGGAGAGAGAGAGAGAGAGAGAGAGAGAGAGAGAGAGAGAGAGAGAGAGAGAGAGAGAGAGAGAGAGAGAGAGAGAGAGAGAGAGAGAGAGAGAAGAGAGAGAGAGAGAGAGAGAGAGAGAGAGAGAGAGAGAGAGAAGTAGCAGCAAGAAATGCACTTGATATTATCCACATTCCCTAATGATAAAAGTACATTTCAGACTAAGTAAGTTTGATGCATACCTCTTCTCAGTACAAACTCCTACGGAGACTGGCCGCTGGCGTGACCGTTAGTGGTGAGGGAAGACTGGTCATGGGAAGTCACGTGTAATGCAGAGTTGCCAGATGCCACGATATTGGCCAGTCCCACGTCGGCGCCTCTCGACATGATCGCGTGTTGCCATGTAGCCATTTTCTCTCTGGCGATTTTCCGTGGTGCTGCTGTGGTAAAGATCTCAGTCATGCAAATTTGCCCCGCGCTACCCGCCGCGATCACGTCGAGAGGTGCCGACTTACTCATTTAGTTGGCTAGGCTGTTGCGGGCCGGATTGTTATATAAATATCAAGCAGGGTGACGAGCCATGAGATCGGACTCTGCGGGCCGGATCTGGCCCGCGGGCCGGATGTTGCCGACCCCTGGCATAGAGCTTCTAACGTGTACCACAATGTTGTCATTGCTCTTAAGAATTGTCCCAGCCTTTAGACACCATAAATGCAGATACATATATATATCATATAAAAAACCTTTCACACATACATACAGGTAGTTAGGTACACATAATATATATATATATATATATATATATATATATATATATATATATATATATATATATATATATATATATATTCTTAGGTTCTATAAGATGAAAATTTAATTTCTAAATATTATTTAATGTAGCCCAATATTGTTAAACTTTTAAACCTTAACCCACAATAATACAAAATGCACTTATAACAAAATTAAACTAAATAACATACGACCACAGAAAATATACACAAAAATATGACACACTTTAACACAAAATAAGAACTTAAAGTAATCGTCCAGACCATTTCATCATTCCTGATTTAATGCAATAAAATTATAGCCATTACCGAGTATATCAACAATAAGTTGTCACTTTTTGCATCCAGTCAGCCGTTTTTAAATAATCCGCAATCAAAATCTGCAAATTTCCCGAGCTCTCAAAACGCTCCTCAAGGCTTGCAGACGACGCAGCACGGCTCGTTGACGTCACAAGTGGAAGCCTCCTCTTCCCGCGCTGATCAGAAGCACATAAACACAAGCGATAAATATAGTACATGAAGATTTTTGGGTGTCCTTTATCTTCCTTCTTCTGGCATCCTTTATGGGTGCAGCAAGACAGCTGTGCTTTCCAGAGAAGTTTGCACACATTTCCAACTGATACGACAACGTTAAATGTGTGGAAGAAATTTGTGCGGCGGACTCGGGCAGATTGGAACGGGAAGTTGAAATTTGTAAGGATTTGTAGTGATACACTCACCACACACACACACACACACACACACACACACACACACACACACACTCACACACTCACCACACACACTCACACACACTCACTCACTCACTCACTCACCGGATGCTGTTGTGTTTTCCTGACCTTTTCTTTTTGACCTTTTTCCTGACGCCTCCTCCACACAAACAGCGTCACCACCATCACTATCACCACCAAGACTCCCACTCCCACCAGGCGTGAGGGCTCCAACCGGGGGGCCAGGCGTGGCGGGAGCGTTGACTGGGTGTGGGTGGGGTGTGGTAGGAGACGGGGTGATGGGGTGGACTGAGGTGTGGTAGGAAATGTGGTGGGTTGCCGTGTGGTAGTAAATGGGGTGGACTGGCGTGTAACATACTTGTGTAAGGGGTTGTTGTGTGTAAGGGGGTTGTTGTGTGTAAGGGGTTGTTGTGTGAAAGGGGTTGTTGTGTGTAAGGGGTTGTTGTATGTAAGGGGTTGTTGTGTGTAAGGGGTTGTTGTGTGTAAGGGGTTGTTGTGTGTAAGGGAGTTTGTTGTGTGTAAGGGGTTGTGTGTGTAAGGGGTTGTTGTGTGTAAGGGGTTGTTGTTGCCGCTAACATATGTTCGTCCGCCTCGTATTCTGGTTCAAACATATAGGGTTGGGCTCCCATCACAATCTGAGGTTCGTTTTCCTCATAGGTATACGTGAGCAGCGTCATTTATTTCGGTCTCAGATTGAGCATCGTACTCTAGATCTGTAACACCGACAGATTCACTGTCTGACACCGAAGTACAATCGCTCATCATCACATTTGCCGACAGGGTCACACAGGCAGAAGACTGTTGTTTACATTGGAGCTCCTCCTGTGACGTCATCAATAATATTCGTAGCCCTGTTGGAGGGAAGAATTTTTTTTCGCGCGCTTTTTACAAAAGTCGTGTTTTTACGGAAATAAGTCCTGGAAATCAATTATTTTTGGTGGATTAGGTGTTTTGAATGTACATTAAACATAATTAGGCAAACAAGAAATGGGTCTGGACGATTACTTTAATATTAAACCTAACGAACAGAGGGGGAAAAACAAATAATGGGAATATCTAAGGTTGTCTGACTCCCGTTATCTCTCAAGCTCGGTGACTGGTTATCCACGACTGATGTGTCAGCAGGAACACGGAGGTAGTCGTGGTTGGTTGAGTCCTGAGTTGGAACTGACTAGGAGACTCTCGTGAGGCCGCCTCGTCAGCTAGCACTCGCCTTACTGGAGGAGTTCCGAGCCGCCCTTCGTAGACTCTGAATGTCCGGATAGACTGTGTCGAGATTGTCTGTGGATGAAGTCTGGGGGGGGTCCATGGTTGTTGTCCGCGACGGAGGTGAAGAGATGGTGATGGTTGATAAGGGAACCGTTGTAACAATATATATATATATAAATATATAATATATATATATATATATATATATATATATATATATATATATATATATATATATATATATATATATATATTTATATATATATTATATATATATTTATATATGTATATATATATTATATATATATTTATATATATATATATATATATATATATATATATATTGATATATATACATATAAATATATATATAATATATATATCATTATGTCATTTTGGGTATGATCCGATATTTTTTTTTTTTTTTAGCAGCCTATTAGCGAGAATTGTGAAAAAAAGTAGGTTGCGAGAATTAGAGAGAACTGCAACTCCGAAATGCCAGTGGTCGCTGGCAGTTTTAACTCACAATTTGGTGAAAGTTGGTCAACTTGAAAGAAAAATATGGGCTTATTCCACTGCACTTAAAACACACAAGTATAATATTAGAACGATTTTTTTCTATATGTATATTGTATAGAAGCCTGATTCTGTAAAACATTGTATATAACCAAATAACCAAGTAGGTTATAGTTGAGGAGGCGAGGTAAATGCTACTCTATGATATTATATAGTCAATAACGAATGTTTAGAAGTTATCTTTACCTAGGCAGTCATATTTTCCTGTTATTATTGTGTATCAATCAGATAGAAAGCCTGGAAGTGCAATGAGTCGACGCGTGAAGTGGCAATGTTTTGATTCAATCTCCCCGCCACAATCTCCCCGCCCACCACTCCCCGCCGCGGCGTATCGCCTCCACAATTATAACCTACATTGTCGCAGCAGCAAGCCGATTTCGGCATTCCTTATTCTTCGTTTTTCCAAGGCATTGCTTATTGTATTTTGACAAGCGTTTGCCAGACGCAGCAGTACTGTCTTAGAAAACAGTGTGAACATCGCCCAAATTTTACATGCCACAATATACATGTAAAAAATATATTAAGCTTTGCTACACGAGGCGAGTAATTTGCATTAAATTGCTATTATAGAACGTTCCATCGTAATGCATGTCATCCATATAATTAGTAGAACAACAGAAGAACTATATTTTTTGGTTTTCAGATGCGGTGCATCAATGTTTATCGCGAAATTAATTTATGAAAAATATTAGTCGCGGAGGGAAAACACAGTAGACCAACCT
>JACEEZ010022711.1:89163-91663 GCA_016584305.1 Chionoecetes opilio
CTAACTATACCAGGCTACAGCTCATCATCATTATAAAAAAACCCGTCTCCGTGTTTACAAGGGTGGGCAGAGTAGAGGCTCAGGGAAAGAGAGAACAAACAGTAGAAGTAGTAAAGATCATCCAGTGAAAAGAATCGTACAGTCTTTCACTCTCCCATTCAAGCCCTCAGATATCATCGACTTCCCCCCAAACGCAAATTTTCCACAGCAACCTAAGTCGCTTCAACTGAGTGTGAGCTACACACTAATAAACAATAAACACAAAACACTCAGCCTTCAACTTTTAGTCTTCTACTACTTGCAACCAGTCAGCTTTTTCTTCTTGTCTGTGTTCTGGTTGCGAGACACACTTGCACTGTTTTTACGCTTGGCATGCACATCACTGTTCTTTTTTTTGCTGTAATTAGATGAGAAAACATTGAACAGGGCACCTGCCATTGAGAAGTACACCTTCTCGAGAAAAGTGGTTGTTGGCACAGCGCAATGTGGCCAGCTGGTCGTCTTCCTCCCCAAGGGTGACAATGACCTTTTGGAAGGCCGCCTTGGGCTTGGTGTAGCCGAATAGTGCATACCTCGTCGCCTTCTCCTTCCAAAGCCACCTGTATATGTAGCACACGTCCTTGGTGAGAGAGACAGCGAACTGGGAGGGACTCACCAGCCTCCCGCGTGCCGCGACTCAAGAAACCTGCGAATAAGTTCATGGCGACGACCACATCCTGCCCGCGTAACTCCACATCCCCGTTGTCACCCACTTGTAGTACGTTCACCTCGACATGTTCACGTTAAGTTTCCTTGTTCATGTGAATGTTTAAGGCCGAACGTGCCAGGTAACCGGCACGTAACCAATTGATTTTGACACAAAGGCTTGAATGGGTATCAACCTTTTATGTCACACTAATAAAAACGTGCACGGAGAAATAACAAATACAAAAAAACACACTTACGGAGACGATTGCTGTAGTGCAGTTTCCCTCACCGAGCGTTCTAAGGAAACTGACACTCTCGGTTGGGGCCGGTATGCAGCACGGCGATTTCAAAACACTGGCGCGTAAACAGTCCAGAGATATAGTGGTCTGTGCCATATCCTATCAATGTGTCAAAAAAGTTCATATCGTTTCAAAGCATCAAAAGTGAGAAGTCATCAATGCATCAAAAAATGCAGAGGTTAGCAAAACATCAAACTGACAAGTCATCAAAGCATCAACAAATCCAGAAGTTATCAAAGTAACAAAAACCTACTGGAAACTAACGCAATTACTACAACATCAACGACCGAAACAGAATCATCGTCTCTGCGCTGTGTGTCTGGCACCCCGAGAGAGAACGACCTGTTTAAGGCCTTGCAATCATGCTCAGGTCTGTCCAGGCTGCAGCAACGTCATAGAAGCTATGGGAAATCCATGTCTCATCTACAGAGTCCCGGTGCAGGAGCGATTCGAAATATTCATTCTGTAAGATGTAAAATGCTGCTTCATTTCTAGTCTTGAAAGCTGCTGATTAGTACTAGTACACTACCCGCTTCAATTTCCTGTCTTCGGAAGGAAGTATGATGTTTTTATTTTCATTTTAAGATTCTTAGGTTATTGTTAACATAGGATAATGTTATGGACAATTATATGCATCTTGTGTTCTTATTGTGCCGCACCGTGCTTCATCTGCTGTACCAGTACATACTAATGGGTTTTGATGCTTTGCTAAGATCTGAAGATGTTTTTGACACTGTAAAGATCTGAAGTTTTTGATGCATCGATAGGATTTCATCCAATTTTGATGCATTGAAGACATCTGGTGTTTTTGATGATTTGATAAAATCCATTCAGTTTCAGCTTCTTGACACATTGATGAGATCCAGCTTTTTAGATGCTGTGAAAAGATTGACTTTTAGGCCTTTTTCACACGAGGCCACTGGTGTCCGGCACCGGTGGCCGCCACCGGTTACCTTGTGCAAATAGCGCCGTGACAGTAGTGGCTCATCGACACACACCGCTCCTTGTCAGTCGAAAGAATGGCGTCAAACGAAGAGCTCCTTCTCGTTGCCTTACTGGCTAAAAAGAAAGCGAAGAGACGCTCTCGAGAGAGGAAAATGCATGTGCATCAGATGTTATCATCGCGAATGGACAGAGGACTGCATAATACGCTTTTTAATGATTTGTGTGCTGATGAGAAATTTTTCAACTTCTTTCGGATGAGCAAGCCATCATTTGAAGAACTTCTCAGCCACATCAGGAGATATATCACAAGGACTAGCACTAACATGAGAAAATGCATTACACCAGAGAAGAAGTGGCGGTAACTGGTGGCGCCATATGAAAGCTCTCATTGGAAACAATGCTTTACAGCGAGTGGCGGCAACTGCGAGTGACAGACGCTAGTTGCGGGAGTGAGACACCGCAAAGCTGGTTGCCCGCCAGTTACCCGGTCGAGTAACTGCAGTGGCCTCGTATGAAAGGCTCCATTGAATAGTATGGGACACAACTAGTTACCGTCACCGGTGGCGGAC
>JACEEZ010022711.1:96663-161005 GCA_016584305.1 Chionoecetes opilio
ACGTCGGCGAGACGACAAGGAATCTAACCCTTAGGCTTTCTGAGCATAAAGGTGTTTCTGCACGTACTGGTCGACCCATTTCTTCACCTTCGCAATATGCAATCCGCTCACACTCACATGATTTAGATCACCCTTTTTCTATGAATGACTTTAGTATCCTATCCAAGGCACACTACCCTAGTGACACTAAATTATTAGAATCCATACACATCAAGCATCTGTCCCCTGATCTTAATAACCAAGTCACTTCACACCAACTACATATACTCAAATGACTATCACTGTTTCGATTGTCCGACTCTCGTTTCGATCGCCCCACACAAGCCGAAATGTTACCCACGAAACTATTGTTCATTCAGTCCTCTACCAACTCAGACAGCATACACACCAAGGTCCGTTAAGTACAAATTATATTTTATTTATTAGTTAGTAATCTTAGATAATATAGGAATACTTTATTGTTTCTTAAGAAATAATTTTTTTTAGATGTTCGCTTTTTAGCATTGTAATATATTAAATTTTAACTATTTTTAGCCTGATGATGCCAAGTGCCTTTGGCGAAACGTTGCGCATAAACAACCCCAAGTATGACGAGTGTCTTTGTCACCCTGAAATATCAATATAATATATATATATATATATATATATATATATATATATATATATATATATATATATATATATATATATAATATATATATATATATATATATATAATATCGTTATAAGTGATTGCTTAGCACCAAAATATCACAAGCACGAATATATTCACGTTTAAAAAAAAAATGTTTTATATATTGTATTTTTGGGTTTATTCATTCCTCTCATCTAGAATGTTGGCAGTTTTTTTACTAATGTCATTAGCCTGTAAGAATTCTGTCTTAGATTTTTAGAAAAGTTGGATTTAGATTAGCAGACTTTTACTGTTCTTTGTTATTATCTTGACATCAATAAAATAGTATACTGATTTTTAGTCGTGCAACAGAAAAGGATCTGACTGCATTATTAAAATGTGAGGATAGTAGACTGAAATATGCCTGATGTCATCTCACTCCCCAGAGGCCTGATCCCACCATGGACCGGAGCTGGAGAGGAAAACTACACAAAGTAGAAGAGGCAAGGTACAGAGTGCAGGAGAAGAGAGAAAAGGAACTCAAGGAAACAGAGAAACGCATCCAGACCAAAATCATGTACGAAGAGGGCACCCACCTCCTCACCTCCATGGAAGACAAGATCAGGGAGTGGGTTTTCCAGAAGAAGTGAGTGTAACTTGGATGAGGAAGTATGAAGGAACAGAGGCTGTAGGTAGAGAATGTGTCATTGAGAAAGAGTATGAAATTTGTTGGTGTGTATACCCACTAACGAGGGATCTTTAAACTCTAAGGGTGGCTGATATAGCTGATTACCCTTAAATGTAACAATCTTGATCTCCCTGTTCCTGCTCAATACCTTGCAAATTTTGGGTTAAAGAAGCTTTAGCTGTTGATGGAATATGAGCACACTCCAGTAATCCCTCATATTCAATTACTTTATCGAGATATCTTTGACACTATTGTTCATAATTGATCACACATTGGTAAATCATTTCTTTATCCCCAGCTTGTCTTAATTGAACTTCATATAGGAAGTAAGCCTCCTCATATTTATTCCATTGCTCACTTAACAATGGTAGACCTGTCTTTAAATTAATATAATCAATAGGAATTGACTCAACCCTTTCACGCACGGTGACGCGATCGCGTAAAAACGGGCCCGTCTGCAATTTGAGCTTTTGACGTGAATTGCGTTAAAAAACAGATAAAAATTCGCCAAAAATAAAGTATTTATTAGAATTGCGTCAAAATGTTATGCGTCAAAGATCCAACCTAGACCTATAAAATAAACTAATTGTCAACTCTCTCGTGTGAGTGGATGTGAAATAATAAGGGTTTGCGTGCCAGTTTCCACTCAGCAGGCAGCCTGTATGCGCGAATTGTCGTCCCTTTAAAACGTGACCCGAGCTGGCCATAATGGCCATATGAAAATTTTAATGGTAGCGTTGGAATCCTCATAAAAATCCGCTTTTATTGGCATATAAACCATAAAAAGTTGACTCAGGAAGTTTCGAGCTACGAAGTGGTGAACGTAATTATTTCTTATTTCTTTTTACTCAATATTTTTTCGGAGTCGGTAAATTCCGCTATTTATTTGCATTTCTTGTTATTTTTTTCTTTCATAAGGCAGAACAATCTCTTGCAAAACCAATGATATATAATAATGCCAGGGAAAAAAAAATACACGCTGGTGAAATTGATAACATAAAAAAATAATTCGCCGCACAGTCTGGCCATTTCGCGGGGCCCCTTAGGGAGCATAAGACGGATGTTGCAGTGGACGGAAAAACTTATTAAACTTTTCGTGCGTGAAAGGGTTAATTGCGTCCTCACACTTATTATATATTCGTGTGAGCATTGCTAATTTAGCCGATAATTAATGCTTAGCTAATTTCGCCATGATTTAGTTAATAACTAAGTCAAATAAAATATTAAATGAAAGATTACATAACTTAAATAATTGTTAGTTGATAATTAACTATTATTTCAAGTGGTGGTAGTGCCTGCTCGGCCTTACAAGACGCGTAGCAAGGCGTATATAATTTCAACCACCCCAACTAACTACGTGACTACAGGCTGATGTTATCTACTACCTGGCGTATGGTAGTTGACCGGCTGTTGAATCGTTCCTAACGCCGCGAAACACCTCACCTCCGCTCTCATAACCAGCAATTGTGGTAGGCTCATAATTACGCCTCACAACGACCACTTCGAGTCACATGAACATCAATATTCTTCACTCGGAGCACCAATGTGGGAATTTATGTCACATACATATATTTAATTTGAGGTCTTACCTATACAAAACCCATCGTCTATCTCATCCCGACACAATACCCCAACTAGTCAACTAACTAGGATACTTATGGGTGGATAGTAGGGTTGAATTACGTAGGTTGATTAATACTGCCTGTCTTGTGATCCGAAGTGGTCAGCCGTGATCGAGGCCGCCCGTGAAGGGGAGAAGCGGTGGGCGGAAGCGGTGTGCTTTGAAAACCCGTCAGGCGGGTTTTCATAACCCAGTTATCTTGACGCGGCGGATATAATCACTTGTGTCGTATTTTAACACGTTCTATTGTTTTAACACTTATATGTACAAAATGAACGTATGTACAAATCTCTTCATTATAATCAGAGAAGAGATGTTTATCCCGTGAGGGCTGGAATGAAACTGACATCTATGCCAGCGGCGGCGACCGGCCCCACAAATCCTACTTACACGTGTCTAATCGTCGGTGGCGGCGAGGCACCCCTACCAATACCTGCCACGTATACACGCAGGGATAGGAGCAATATTATAAAGACGACCAATAGCCAGTCGCTCCAAATTAAGGTGCTAATATAGGGTGCAAATGCTTAATAACCACTGGGAATGTTCAATTATCCTATCCCAGTACGTATCATTTACTTAAATTACCTTAATTAATACCCATTACCATTAAAATTATATATATACATCCCTACGCACCCCCTATGATGAGCGGACAATAACTCCCTCACAAAGGGGGGGGAAACAAACCACCACTCTACCAATTATTGAGAGGGTGGTTGGTGGATAATTTCCACAAGGTCTGCACAAAATTCATAGCCTTCTTTATTTCTTTGAGTCCGATTTTCTTCACTATCATCATTGCCTCATTCCTTATTCCCTTTGTCATCTTCCATTGAACCATTCCTGTTTTCCTTTTTTCTTGGTGTATAAATTATAATGGAACACGTTTTCAATTTCTTTCTCATATATGCCTAGAGAAATATCATATTTCACTTGAACATTATTCACTCTTTTCATTTCTTCCCAGTCAATTTCTTCAGAGATTTTTCAGTTCTTCCATGTTAGTTTTTCCAAAGTTTCTTTTGCTCTTATATATATATATATATATATATATATATATATAATATATATATATATATATATATATAATATATATATTATATATATATATATAATGTATATATTTTTACATCACAAAGGGCTGTCCAAGGACTCAACAAAAATAGGTAACACAAAGCCCGCTAATTGCCAGTCCCTATAAAGAAGACAGTAAGAGAATAACAAAAAGAGGAGTGTGCCAATTTAGTTCGGGAGGTGTCTTGTAACTCTTGTCTTGAAAAGATTTAAGTCGTAGGAAAGTCGAAAAATAGAAACAGGAAGAGAGTTCCAGAGTTTACAAGTGAAAGGGATGAAAGAGTAAAGATACTGATTAGCTCCTGCATTAGGAAGATGGGCAGAATAGGGATGAGAATGAGTAGAAAGTCTTGTGCAGCGGGGCCGCCGGAGGGGGGGGAGGCATGCAGTTAGCAAGTTTAGAAGAGCAGTGAACATGAAAATAACGGTAGAAGATAACAAGAGAAGCAGCCTTCCGGCGGTGATTTAAAGATTGAAGACATTCAGTCAGAGGAGGGGAGATGATGAGACGAAATGCTTTTGACTAAACCCTGTTTAGGAGAGCTGTATGAGTGGATCCTCCCCAAACATGTGAGACATACTCCATACATGGGCGGATAAGGCCCTTGTACAGAACAAGTAGCTAGGAGGGAAAAAAAAAAGGACGCAGACGCCACAGAACACCTAACTTCTTAGAAGCTGTTTTAGCAAGAGAAAAGATGTGAGATAGATCATTAATGAATAATAGAAAGAGAGTGGGTGATAGAACAGAACCCTGGGAACACCACTATTGATAGATTTAGGAGAAGAACAATGACCGTCTACAGTAGCTGCAATAGAACGGTTTGAAAGGAAATTTAAGATGAAGGTACAAAGAGAAGGATAGAAACCGAATGAGGGTAGTTTAGAAATTAAAGATTTGTGCCAGACTCTATCAAAAGCTTTTGATATGTCAAGGGCATCAGCAAAAGTTTCACCGCAACCCCTAAAGGAGGATGACCAAGATTTAGTTAGGAAAGCTAGAAGATCGCCAGTAGATCGCCCTTTACGGAAACCTTACTGACGATCAGATAGAAGATTGTGAGCAGATAGAAGCTTAAGAATCTTCTTATTAAGTATAGATACAAAAAATTTGGAAAGGCAGGAAGTCAAAGCTATAGGACGGTAGTTTGAAGGATTAGAACGGTCACCCTTCTTAGGAACAGGTTGGATGTGAGCAAACTTTCAGCCAGATGGAAAGGTGAAAGTAGATAGATAAAGACGGAAAAGTTTGACCAGGCAGTGTGCAAGCACAGAAGCACAGTTTTTGAGAACAATAGGAGGGACTCCGTCAGGACCGTAAGCCTTCCGAGGATCTAGGCCAGAAAGGGCAAAGAAAACATCATTACGAAGGATCTTAATAACAGGCATAATATAGCCAGGGGGTGGAGGAGAAGGAGGAACAAGCCCTTCATCAACCAGAGAAGAATTTTCAGGAAAGGTTTGAGCGAAGAGTTCAGCTTTAGAAATAGATGAGACAGGTGTGGAGCCATCTGGGTGAAGCATAGGAGGGAAAGATGCAGAAGAAAAATTGTTAGAGATGTTATTAGCTAGATGTCAGAAGTCACGAGAGGAATTTGACTCAGAAAGATTTTGACATTTTCTATAAATGAAGGAGTTTTTGGTAAGTTGAAGTATAGATTTGGCATGATTACGGGCAGAAATATAAAGGGCATGAGTTTCAGGAGATGGATGGTTACGGTACCGTCTGTGAGCCGCCTCTCTATCTCGAACAGCATGAGAACAAGCAGAGTTGAATCATGGTTGACGGGCTTTAGAATTAGAGAAAAAGTGTGTGGAATGTACGCCTCCATGCCAGAGACTATGACCTCAGTTATGCGCTCTGCACAAAGAGATGGGTCTCTGACATGGAATCAGTAATCATTCCATGGATATCCTTCATCTTCCTCATTTATGTCCTTTTCCGTCTCCATTTTTAAGATAACATGGTCACTCATTCCAATGGGCACCCATAATTCATCTCTTCTGCTAGGTCTATACATTTTGTTAACACTAGGTCAAGTCTTGCTGGTTCATCATATCCCCTATATCTTGTGTTTTTTGTCACCCACTGATTCATATTGTCAGCCTCAACAATCTATACCCCCAAGCATTTTCATTTCCTTCTTTCAAAAGTCTCCCATTTTACTTTTTTGCAGTTAAAATCTCCAATCAGTGCGTGTACGTGTCTGTGTGTATGTGTGTGTGTGTTTGTATTCATTGCGATTTACAGGAAAAAGAGCTAAGCTCTTCCTGTCCCGTCTCCATAACTTTTATTATCCAGTTTGGCTTTGAAGCCTTTAATATTATTGGCATGCAGTAAGTCTTTATTCAGGTTACTCACAGTTTTATAGATCTATATGGGAAGCTATATTTTTTTTATATATTTCTTACATGTGGTCCTTTTCAACTTCTCCCATGACCTCTTGTATCTCTTCTTTTCTCCATGGATGGAATATTTAATATTGACAGTCTTTCCTCTTTTGTTCAATCTTAAACTTGGGAACATTTTCGTTGCTTCTTTCTATTTTCTTTCAAACCCTTTTACATTTTTTTTCTATGCGGTGACCATACTACTATTACATGTTGCAAATCATTGATACAGTCAGTTTTTTCATCATATCTTCGTCCAAATAAGCAAACGGAACTCTTATTTTCCTGAAGAGGTTATATTTCTCTCAGGTGACCTTATCCATGTGTCTCTCAGTTGAAAGGTTGTCTGTAACCATTTGTTATTTGTCTGTTACCCCAGATCTGTTTCTTGTTACGTTTTCCTTATCCGGTAATTTCCCATTCGGTAATTACACGTTTGTTTCCTTTCGCTATTACCAAAATCCATCACTTTCAATTTCCCTGCTTTAACCCTTAAAATACGCCTGCCTCATAATCCATGTCTCTCCAGCGCGGAAAAATATAGATATCTTATAAACAGTATATAGAAATTCATTTACACAAAGAATGAAGTATTTTTTGATACTGTAGAAACAAAATGTGAAGAATTGTGGCACAGCATGTATATGGAAAAACAATTAGAGAAATAATTAGGTTTTTATATTTTCATGCGCTTGTACTCGACGGGTGGCAAGAGGGGTCTGGGCGAGGGATGGCGCGGTAGCTTTGGGCAGGCAAGTTTGACCTGCAACAGCATGTTGAGAGAACCATCCACCACCTGTCCTACCTCCCTCCTTCCTAAATACCACCTAACAACATAAGTTATTAACACATCAACATGTTAACATATCAACAATATATCGCGTGAAGGCCTCCCGCCAGACGAGTTGGGTAGTGGCATTCCACCCCACGAGTCAGGAGAGCTGCCAGATACGTCCTCCATTCTCTCAAGAATACGACTGAGGGCAAACGTCAGCTCTCGGAGGTGTCACCCAAAGACCCTACAAAGTCTGTAGGGTCTGTTATGAGATTAATTTACTCCTTCAATGAAACCCAGCCGTGTTACGACAGCAAGAAATGTAAGATTATATTATGAGTATGCTGCCACCAGTTCAAGATTTATCCTTAAAGAGTCTAACTCCTGAACAGAATGTTAATATTTATCGACAAGAAAGTAACGTGAGAATTTTTTTATTTCACATGAATATTTTACCGAGTTAACACGTAATTTTGATCGGAGGACTGTGAGTAAGTATTTCCTTAACACACCTTGCATGTCACCTGGGTTGATTAAACTACATGAGAATCAGTTGCCTCAGAAATTTATGTTTATTAATACCAAACACTCGTCTCCACGAAGGTTGACACTATATATTAATGGAACATTGAAGAATTACTGAGGGTGTATTACATGCAGATAAATACACTAATTTGCTTGACGCATTTGTAAGAGACTTATATTATAGTCGGGAACGACTCGTACATTCGAGAAATCATTAACACCACCGCTGTTTCCTATGAGGAAGTTCCTAACTGACACGAGCGGACACTGGAGGTCACACCCTCTCTACGATATATTTTCTGAGTCACATGTGTCAATCAATCAATCATTGGGGGCATACGCCGGGGGGCGCGTCGCCTCGCCCACCCTACGACGCCACTCCCGGGGGTCACCACGCGCGAGTTCCTATGCAGGCTCCTTTCCCATACCAAGCAGCTCTCGACAAGAAACATCAACTTGCCCCAGCCACGAGCCTTGTGGGCGCCCCCTTGGCCTCCTCCACGCCGGATTGTCTCTTACAGATACAACCCGATGGGAAGGATCGGTTTCAGGGTAGCGTGCCACATGCCCATATAGCCGAAGTTGGCGCTGACGGACTATGCAGGTAATAGGCCTCGATTCAGTCTCACGGTGCAATCGCTGATTTGACACGTAATCATCCCAGCGATACCCCATGATTCTGCGAAGACACTTATTACCAAAGGCATTGATTCGTCTCTTCAAGTCACTATTTAGTGTCCATGTCTCACAACCATAGAATAAGACGGGGATCACAAGCGACTTGAAGATCCGGATCTTTGTCCTCCTGCACAGGTACCGACAACGCCAAATACTCCCGCTGAGCGAGTCCATAACACCGTGGGCTATGCCAATCCGCCGTAAGACTTCTTGACGTGACCCGCCGTCATTATGGACTGCGCTACCAAGGTATGTAAAACTTTCCAAGATCTCAATGTCCTCGCCACACGCATGAACAGACTGTACTGCTTCATCTAGTAAGTCTCCAAATACCTGGACCTTGGTCTTGAGCTAGGAGACCTCAAGTCCCAAAGGCTTTGCCTCCTCGTGCAGCGCCTCGAGAGCCATCACCAGGACCTCCAGCGACTCAGCAAAGATTACTGCATCATCGGCAAAAACAAGATCAGTGATCTTGGTGTTGCCGACGGATGCTCCACAATCACTTTGATCTACAACCTTGTCCAATACCCAGTCCATACAAGCGTTGAAAAGTGATGGGGCAAGGACGCACCCTTGCCTCACTCCTGTATTCACAGGAAAGAAGCTGGATACACCTGCCCCACACTTCACATCACTCTCAGTCCCAGAATACTCACATGTGTAGACACTGATAAATACACATCTCACCGTTTTTCACTACACACTACGAAACTATTTAACCTATTCTGGCGGTCGAGCTCCTATCCTTTCCTATGTAACCAAAAAAATACACAACAGAATGAATAGCGAGGAATGGGGAAGGGAATGTATGGGTAGCGTATGTTTGCGTTCACATGTGGCAGAACTAGATGAGTTGTAGAGAGTTTCACCTGATGGGATGGAAACTAGGGGTGGAATCAGTTAACACGGCAATGATTGATACGCGAGTATCTTAATAAACAAGTAAATGTTCTAGTATTGGAAATTTCTTAAATATCTATCGGATGGGGGGAGAGAAAATATGCACCTACCTGATTGGGATGGAAACCAGGAGTGGAATGAGCCTCGCGGCTTGAGAGTGGCGTGGCTGGCGTTTCGCGCTGGGAAAAATCAGTGTTCGTAAGGTACCACCCTGACTTAACAACATCGACATTGAACGATTAACAACCGGGTTAGAATGTGAGGGCAAAAGGAATACTTTATGAGCGACAGTGTAATACATTATGTTCAACGATGATGAAAATTTAGTCGATAAAGATAGTTTAATTCTCCTAATATATACAGTCGAAATCATGGTAAGCTTTCGCAACACTTTCCCACGAGAAGAACAGTGGTGTCTTTCCCGCGATTTCCAGAAATGATAATAATTTTAGCGTACCACGGACACTTATTGATGTCATGGGTTTCCTAAAGCAATCTACTATATGAATACTCAAAATACCTGCAGACGAAGTGATTGTTGTTGATTCTAGAATGTTTTAGTCTATGGGGATTAAGATTCGCTAATTTAAGTGATCGCAGAAATAAATGGTTTGAGGTGGATGTGAGGAGAGGGAGACAAAGGGAAAGCGAATGATGGAGGGGGGAAAGGGAAGAAAGGAAGGAAGAGAATTAATGATATATGTTACGAAGAACAATGCATATCATCTACATACATTTACATATGCTCACCAAACCTAGAATGAAAAATAAATTGTTCTTAATCTACTACGTATATAAAAATCCTGGTATTACACTCGTTCTTCCTCCGGGAAATACATTTTTATCATCGGAGAAAATCATACTGACCATCAGTTTCCTTTCATTCCTTCGTCAAAGTTATGTCTGCGAGTGGGACGGCCTTATTTTGAATTGACTGAAAACTCTCATATTCTGGAAGTGGCACCTGTCGGTCCACCAATACCTTGCGTACCCCAGAGGGTCGCTTTCTCTGTCCCTCATTTTTTTTGCACGAACATTCAGTGAAAGAAGGATATTCCAATCAACCTCCTACCCGGGTAATAACGTGGCCGCCAACCTTGACTTAGCCTGTACTCTCGCTGCTAGGATCGTCCCAGAGGCGCTTCCCACTCACTCTACCTGTCATACAATTCCCATTCACTCCCTCCTTCGTTCTACCTTGTGCTTCCCAGCTCTCCTCTTGGTAACTGACGAGAGCCCGTCAGGTCCTGAAGTATCCGCTACACCACAAGCCGTGTTGACTGTAGAGTGAGAAGCCGTCGACAACCTCTCGAATTAAAACACCCATTCATAGTTTCTCACCGAACCAGGCTGAGCCCGTAAGAAGAAAATAACCCCAAACCCTAGAAGTGAAAAGTGAATACTTTTCAGAAAGCCCGACCCGCACTTATCACCTTGACCATCACGTAATCCTAACATTTCTTAGCCTAAAATTTCACATTTAACACTCTTCGATGAACCTTCTAGGAGGTCTCCTCACGCGAGGGGGTAGTTGTTCATCCACCGGATTTGGTTGTAAGGCACTTTCTATGGGTTCTACCAGCCATTCTTCACTTCCGTGATAAGGTTTCACTTGTTCGGCAGCTCTTTGCACTCTCTTTCCAATGAACACATTCTCCATTACGTACACACTCCCACCCAACAATACTTCCACCACACGGTAAATTCCATCCCATTTTACATTTAGTTTACGGCATGTGCCTGGTATTGTGGTTTCCTTTCTGACCCACACCAGCGATCCCACCCCGACAACTTGGTTTTTCCGCTTTCGGTTGACCACGTTTCTATAACGACGCGTCATTTTCTGATGCGTCTCACTGATTAGAGCGTGTGCCACGCCTATGTCGTATTCCTCTCCATCAATGCCGGGTAAGGATGCCCCGACCAGCCTGGGGGCGTGGCGAGAGAAGAAAGCGAAGTAAGGTCGTTGTCCAGTGGAGGTGTGAACCGCTTGGTTCATGGTGATTTGGCACGGCTGCAGCAGCTTGGACCAGCGAAGAGGGTGACCTTGGCACAGGGTAGAGAGGACCGATTTAAGAGTCCTGTGCATCCTCTCGGTCACCGAATTGCCTTGAGGGTGGTAGGGTGTCGTGTAGCAGAACCGCTGGAAATCCTTGCTGGTAAACTCTTCTCCATTGTCCAGGAATATGTTGCGAGGTGTCCTATAGTCCGCCATGTACTGCCACATGGTGTCTATGATGTGTGTAGAGTGTTTGGTTTTAAGAGGGAAGAACCTAACGAACCTACTGTAATGATCGACTACCGTCATAACATAGCGGTAACCTTGTGCTCCGGCCACCATATCGGTAAGGTCTATCCCTATCCTCTCCAATGGTTTATATACTGGAGGTAACTCTTCCATTGTTGTTGTAACCCGCTATTACCCTTAAATCTTTGACAAGTTATACATTTCTTGACATACTCACATACATCTACTTTAAGATTTGTCCAATAGTATAGTTCCTCGGCCTTCTTAATGGTTTTCTTTTGCCCTAAATGTCTGGATAATTCATGGGCATGTTGGAGAGCTTGTACAATCATACTACGAGGGATTATGAGACTATAGTGTAGGCTACCATCTGTTTTCTCCCGGACATAATACAATATTTCATCTACTACTGCAAATTGATCGAGGGTGGTTTTTGGCAAGCGTTTCTTAGGACTCTACCGCCCCCCAGTATTCCACTAATTCTTCCCAGACGGGTTCTTCCCGTTGACGTAGTTTGAATTGTTGTTAATCTAGTCCGAGCCAGGTGGCCTCGGGAGGACGTATTATCACTCTAACTGGACGTGACGAATGATCGGCGACAAAGTTATCCTTACCCTTCAAATATTGAACCTCATAGTTGTACTCTCGCATTTCTAGGATCCATCTAGTCATTCGGGGAGATTTGGTCTTTCGCTTGAATATGCTTGTGAGTGGTTGGTGATCCGTGACTATTGTATACCGTGAACTCCAGAGGTAGTGGTGGAAGTTCCTACAGGTGAGGACTACCGCTAATGCTTCCTTATCAGTGGCCGAGTAACGAGCCTCGCAAGAACTTAGTTTCTTTGAAAAATAACCGATAGGACAGTTAGTACCATTAGACTGAATTTGGCTTAGGACTCCCCCGATATGGGTGTTACTTGCGTCAGTCGTGAGGATGAAAGGTTCATGTACTTGAGCCCTAACTAAGACAGGGGCATTGATGAGGCAGGATTTGAGGTGGTCGAATGCTTGTTGGCACTCACTCGTCCAAGTGAAGGTGATTCGAGCTCTAGTTAAGTTGGTGAGAGGAGCAGCAATTTTCGCAAAAGAAGGAACATGTTTTCTGTAAAAACCGCACATTCCTAAGAAACGTCGGACTTCCTTGACAGTAGTGGGAGCTTTCATTTTAGACACGGCTTCCACATTCTTCAGATCTGGCTTACTTCCTTCTGCTGAGATTTGGTGGCCTAGGAATGTGACTTCTTTTAGCCCGAAAGTGCATTTACTGAGATTTAATTTCACACCATTAGTGGTAAGTAGCTCAAAAAGTTGTGTAAGGCGTTCTAGAAAGAGAGGGAAGCTTGGAGCCCATAGGATTAAATCATCCAGGTAGTTTTTGACCCACCCTTCTGAAGGGGGGGGGTTTTAATACTGAAGCCATTCGCCGGGAAAAATATGGCCGGTGAACAATTTAGTCCGAACGTAACGCCAAAAAAACCGATATAAGGTGATCCCATTACTGAAGGTGGTGAGATCACGACTCTCATCATCTAGTAAGACCTGGAAGTATGCTTCTCGCATGTCGAGGGTGACATAGTATTGTTGAACCGCAGCTTGTTCCACAAGCTCCTCTAACCTTGGTAGGGGGTAGATGTCAGTGGCGAGGTGTTTATTGATGTGTTCAAACACATTCTTTTACTACCATCCGGCTTATTGACTAAGACAATTGGGGACAACCATGCTGCCGTGGACCGTTCTATGATATTTCGGTCTTCCATGTCTTGAAGCATATGTGAAATTAGCTCCTTCGCTTTTTCGGGGTAGCGGTATGTAGGTCCCCGGCTGGTTTGAGGATCAGCCACTTTAATGTGAACCGGGGGACCGCTGATAAGTCCTAGTTCATTCTCGTCTAAGATGAAAAGAGGGTCATGTTGTAGGATTACCTGTTGTAACTCTGTTTGTTCCGAACTAGTGAGGTGTTGCCACCTTTGACTTTTAAATTTAAACTCCTTAAAACTTTTGGGTTGGGGTTTCCCCTTTTGGGTTGTACCTTATCATTTTGCGGGAGTAAGTCATTGTGGATTTGATGAGTGGAGTTGATTTTAAAAGATGGAGGATTTTCTACCTTTTCGTATGAACCTAGGATGGTGCCTCTTTGAAAAACTTTTTCCCTCTTGGTATTATTGGTAAATAGAATTTTCTGAAGTAACTTGCACTAAGTAGGGGTGGCTATTGTGACTGACTCTCGCCTGTGGATAGATAATTAGGTCAGAACCCGGGACCTCTATCACACTGACGGGCATAAATTTTGATTTATATGGATCTATTTTTACCGGGTTGAGGAGGTTTATTTGTGAGAATACTTGTGACGAATTCGAGAGTTCTACAGGGCTGTTGAGTACTCTTTCAATTTTGTTTCTTTGGCGGGGAATATGATTAACGACATAAGGGCTACCACCCCAGAGCATGACTCTTTTTCCCGTCCCACGTGAGAGGGGCTTGTCCGAGCACGTCGCAACCAAGGAGTATATCTCCGGAGAGATAAGAGTCTGGTATAACAGGGAACCATTGTTTACAAATTTTCTCATCACCGATTCCAATTTCCGCCCATAACATACCGAAAATTCTCAAAGGTGCGCCTGTGACTCCTTGTAGGCGAGGAGGATTGCGTCGTGAATTTATTTCACCTCCGATTCGTTGTGCTGTCGTTTCTTTGATTAATATGTAACTACTCCCCGTGTCTACTATGGCCTCCACAATTTTCCGCTGATGGCTACATAGATGGTGGGAGAGGTGTTACTGCCGGCTAGTCAGAATTGTGGATTGTGGTTTTGGGCGCGGCTCGGATTTTGGTTATTATTATCCGTGCGTCCGTGATCGCGTCCAGGGCACCTACGGTCTCCCCTGTGACATCCAGGTCTACGACAATAAAAACAATGGCCCAGGGGGGGTTTCCTCCAGCATTCTGAAAGGTTATGTGATGTCGCTCGACAATAGGCGCAATAATACTTGCGAGTGGGTGTCTCATGATTTCGGGGTCGTTCCCTTTTTGCTTGTGTCAAACTGGCCTTAAGTTCGCGAACTTGTTTTCTCAGCTCCTCCACCTCATCTTTGATGGCCTCGGGGTTTGGGGAACTTATGGGTTTATCTGTTTCTTTCTCGATAATTCCTCTTACTTCTTTCTTATTTTCTGGGATCATATGTTAACCCGCGGAGTATGCCTCTCTTCGAGCAGTTGACGTTCATGCTCGTGGCGGTCCATGAATTTTTTTAGTGGATATCCCTCATCCAGGAATTCTTCCAGTCTCTCTCGCGATTCGGGAGGTAAGCCGTACCACAGTTTTCTTTTTATTATCTTATCTCGGTTGGGCAATCTTTCATTTGGGAATTCGGTCGCTATCACTGCATGTTGGCAAATAAAACGATGGGTGAAAGCTTGTGGAGATTCTCCCCAATCGTAACCCATTGATTCTAATTCCTGCCATGCTCTATCAATGCTCACTTCGGTGGCAAACTCGGTCTGGAAAAGATTTCTAAGTGCTGCCCTAGTTTCTATTTTCTGATTTGTTTGGTAGTTGTGGATTAAAATTGCGAGTTCTGAGCTCACTCTCCCCTTTGCGATTTGAATGCGAGTGGCATCGCTAGAACTGCATTGTTCTACTAACTCAAAGAACATTTGTAGGCGTGCCGCTGCATCGAGACCTTGTAGTTGGTATAATTCTTGTATTGGAATATCTCGAGGTTTGGTGAGTCCCTCTTTCACGTTATTCATGGGTAAGTGAGGGTTTTGGAAAGGGTTATTTAAACTAAGTTGTGCTCTTAATTCCTCTACTACTCTTTCTAATTGGATCACTTTCGTCGTATCTTCTTCCTCCTCCTCCTCCGTTTTGATCCTGGTAATGTGGAATCCTGCCAACTCATGATGACGCTGGAGAATCACTTCTTATAGCCGCGGGTAGGGACTCGATTCCCGTGTTCCGTCGGTCAACTGGGAGGACACTCGGGTTTCCCGTGGCTAATAAGTGCGGTTCTCCTCTGTTTCTATTTCCTCACTTATAGGTGACCTCTGATTACTGTTATCAATTTATCCTTTACTTTACTTCTTCCCTCACTTATCCAATGAACACCGTCGGATGCCAAAGTGTTTACGTATAACGAGGAATTGAAATGTATGACTTGGTTTCTCCTTGATCTTTTCATCCTCTTATTTATTGAATTTTGGACTTTCTTATAGTCCTCCGTGCTAATGGGTCCTCTTTCTGAATAAATGCGTGGTTCTACCAAACAGATGCACACCACAGCCCCAATCTCTCTCTATGGTGCGCGTAATTTCTTTGATGGTGTCAGTAAGAAGACCGGGATCTATACCGTCGGCAATATCGTTACTAGCGAGCCATAAGATGCACAAATCATGTGGCCATTCCAGAACCCTATTTAGTCTAACATTTGAGAAAAAAGAATTTGCCCTACCTCCAGGAGCTCTGAAAATTTTGATTTCAGCTTCTGGGACATCCAGTGATTGGGGAAGTTGACTGTGTCCTACCAATGAGACTTTTAACATATTTTCTGAGGGTGACTTTATCTTGTTATTGTCAGGTGAAATTCCGGTGTGCTGTAATTTTAGGAAATAATATCTCACCGCTCTGTCACCAGTGTGTTGTCGTAAAACTGGGTCTGTTATGAGATTAATTTACTCCTCCAATGAAACCCAGCCGTGTTACGACAGCAAGAAATGTAAGATTATATTATGAGTATGCTGCCACCAGTTCAAGATTTATCCTTAATGAGTCTAACTCCTGAACAGAATGTTAATATTTATCGACAAGAAAGTAACGTGAATTTTTTTATTTCACATGAATATTTTACCGAGTTAACACGTAATTAAGATCGGAGGACTGTGAGTAAGTATTTCCTTAACACATCTTGCATGTCACCTGGGTTGATTAAACTACATGAGAATCAGTTGCCTCAGAAATTTATGTTTATTAATACCAAACACTCGTCTCCACGAAGGTTGACACTATATATTAATGGAACATTGAAGAATTACTGAGGGTGTATTACATGCAGATAAATACACTAATTTGCTTGCCGCATTTGTAAGAGACTTATATTATAGTCGGGAACGACTCGTACATTCGAGAAATCATTAACACCACCGCTGTTTCCTATGAGGAAGTTCCTAACTGACACGAGCGGACACTGGAGGTCACACCCTCTCTACGATATATTTTCTAAGTCACATGTGTAGACACTGATAAATACACATCTCACCGTTTTTCACTACACACTACGAAACTACTTAACCTATTTTGGCGGTCGAGCTCCTATTCTTTCCTATGTAACCAAAAAAATACTTAACAGAATGAATAGCGAGGAATGGGGAAGGGAATGTATGGGTAGCGTATGTTTGCGTTCACATGTGGCAGAACTAGATGAGTTGTAGAGAGTTTCACCTGATGGGATGGAAACTAGGGGTGGAATCAGTTAACACGGCAATGATTGATATGCGAGTATCTTAATAAACAAGTAAATGTTCTAGTATTGGAAATGTCTAAAATATCTATCGGATGGGGGGAGAAAAAATATGCACCTACCTGATTGGGATGGAAACCAGGAGTGGAATGAGCCTCGCGGCTTGAGAGTGGCGTAGGTGGGGTTTCGCGCGGGAAAAATCAGTGTTCGTAAAGTACCACCCTGGGGCCGGATGTTCGAACGTTCGTAACGCGTCTCTAAGATCATCTTTGCACTTAGATTGATCTTGGAACGTTCGTAACGCGTTTAGAGGTATTTTCAAACGATCTTTGCGAACATCCATCCGCCATATTTGTTCGTTTTTCCACCGTAGTGCTAAGGTTGCTGAAGAGCATTCGCACACTGTTCGTAGGGTCGCATGATGAAGGTTTTTCTAATATACAAGCCATATAAAGTTATGTTATTAGTTGTTTATTTCATGTTGAGTTGTTTATGGTTGGTCAGGACGCTGTAGGGGGAATGTGAATTAAAATAAAGGGTGCAATGAATGGTATGCTGCCGAATGCATATAGGTGACTGGAATGAGTGAACTGCAAATAAAAAAGAAATGTGTCTTGTGCTAGAAGTGTATAGAGAAGATGATATGGGAGAGGAAGATGCGGGAAGTGAAGGAGGAGAATAGGAGACAAGGATGAGATGGAGAGAATGAGTCAAGTGAAGGATACGGATGGACTAGCAATACAGGGAGTTTCGTACACAAGTTGTTTCGTACCCAGATTTTGTTAGTTGTTTCGTACACTGATTTTGAGTTTTTTCGTACATACCTGGTGTGTCGTTTCGCAACTCTAGTCATCAAGTTAAACTCTGAGCTGAGTGTACGAAACGACTATAGTTTCATATAGACTACGAAACAACTTTTAGGTCTACGAATGATCGAATCTACTGGTGTACGAAACAACTTGTGTACGAACTGACTGCATCCTCCTCTCATCAATGCTACGGAGAGGCAAAGATAAGAGACATTCGAGCACCGGTGTACTAGTGCGTGGAATGCATGTATACTGTAGGTGGAAAAGTGAAATAAATAAAGGTATAAGTGCAGTTTGATATTTAGACCAATACAATACAACACAACCAATCGGTGGTTTTAAGTATCCTGAACGTTTCGTTTTTATTATAAGGAGTATTTCTAACCCACACAAAAGCTGTCGGAAATGAAAAAAATAACATCTGGGGATATGGGGGGGGGGGGCGACCCCCCCCCCCCCCCCCAGTGAGGTTAGGTTACGTAATCAATGCTCGGGTTAGATTAGTAACTAGCAGGGGGTCTTACGGGGCGTAACCCCACTAGTTATGTCAGAAGAGTATTGGTCAAAAGGGAGTATTGGTTGAAACTGCATATTTACCTAAAAGAGTGTGTAGAGGATAAAGGAATGTGTGATTGGTGGGCAAGAATGTCTGAGAAGAGTACGTAGGTATACACTTTAATGGTAGAGTATTGGTCAATAGGGAGTATTGGTTGAGACTGCATATTTACCTAAAAGAGTATGTAGAGGATAAAGGAATGTGTGATTGGTGGACAAGGATGTCTGAGAAGAGTAGGTACACTTTAATGGTAGAGTATTGGCCAATAGGGAGTATTGGTTGAAACTGCATATTTACCTAAAAGAGTATGTAGAGGATAAAGGAATGTGTGATTGGTGGACAAGGATGTCTGAGAAGAGTAGGTACACTCTACTCCAACTCTAAGAGATGGTATGTGAGTAATGCGAAAGTATTGAATGAATGGTACAATGATGGAAGCTGGGGTAGTGAGATGTTATTTACATCATCGTGTAGATTTCTTCATTCTGAGTATTTTGAACCCCATTTCCTATGGTACAATTGAATCTGGACAGGAAACATTTAGGAAACATTGTTTGCAACCTTTGGAAACAGTTGGGAAACATTGTTTGCAAACAAAGTTTCCAAACAAAGCTTCCATCAATACTACGGCAGTGAGAAGCGGGGCAAGGTTTGCGGGGCGGGGATCCCTCCATACCTGTAAAAAAAAATATATTTTCCGACAAAAACGAGTGCCATATTCAATTCAATACACATAAAATCTATTAAGGAAAACTAAGTTTCGGCCTCGAAATCGTTGAAAGCCCACTACCGAAATTTTACTAATTGGGTATAAGTGGCAGCTATTAATCATTCAATTCATATATAATTATTCGCGCTGGCTAATTAAAATGGTAAAATTATAATCCTCTCCCGCCCTTATTAGTGTTTTTATTTCTCTCCAGACCTTCACAAATCCCTTCAGATACCTTTAAAACGTAATTATAAAGTGGGGGAGTTACCCCCTTTAACCTCTCCTCACCCCACCTAAAAGTCCTAAATGACCCCCCAAAATAACACTAACCTAACCTCATTATAACCTTATCTAACCCTACCAATAACCTCCTAGCGAGACCTAAGGGCAGGAAAGAACTAGAATTTTACCAGGTTAGGTTATATTGAGGTTATAAGTTTGTAATTTTTTGGGTGGGGACTCGCCAGGAGGTTATTAGTGAGCATACGTCTTCAGTCTTAGATATTTCCTTTGGGGAGGCATGATATTTGTTTACATTCTAACTGCATTATGATTGGCTAACAATCTCTAAGGTAGATGAAATCTTTCCTCTGATTGGCCAAGCGACAGTCAGTTGTGTTCCATTCCTCACGGTCGGAACGGAACGGAACGAGCTTGAAGATCGTGATCGTCATCGTGAGCTAAGCACATTCGGACGATCCTTTGATAATACATTTTTGTGGTGTTCGTAGCCCAAGATCTAAGATGGCCGCTAAGAACACTCTAAGATGATCTTAGAGGCGGAAAGCTACGAACGTTCGAACATCCAGCCCCTGACTTAATAACATCGACATTGAACGATTAACAACCGGGTTAGAATGTGGGGGCAAAAGGAATAGGGCTACTTTATGCGCGACAGTGTAATAAATTATGTTCAACGATGATGAAAACTTAGTCGGTAAAGATAGTTTAATTCTCCTAATAATACAGTTGAAATCGTGGTAAGCTTTCGCAACACTTTCCCACGAGAAGAACAGTGGTGTTTTTCCCGCGATTTCCAGAAATGATAATAATTTTAGCGTACCACAGACACTTATTGATGTCATGGGTTTCCTAAAGCAATTTACTATATGAATACTCAAAATACCTGCAGACGAAGTGATTGTTGTTGATTCTAGAATGTTTTAGTCTATGGGGATTAAGATTCGCTAATTTAAGTGGTCGCAGAAACAACCGGTTTGAGGTGGATGTGAGGAGAGGGAGACAAAGGGAAAGCGAAGGATGGAGGGGGGAAAGGGGAGAAAGAAAGGAAGGGAATTAATGATATATGTTACGAAGAACAATGCATATCATCTACATACATTTACATATGCCCACCAAACCTAGAATGAAAAATAAATTGTTCTTGATCTACTACGTATATCAAAATCCTGGCATTACACTCCCAGTGGTCATCAGCAAAGGTATGAAAACAACAAATCAAGATTTTCGTCAAAGAGATTACGGTTCCCATCGACAGAGACTACAGGCGGAAAGGAACAAATTGGGCACAGAAGGTTATGTTTCGTCTCTTAACTCATGTATGCAGGAACTATTAATTATCTGAGAAACAAATAAGAGTTAATGTATGTCTGATGTATTTTCATTTACAGATTATAAGCGTAAAGCTGCTTATATTTCACTATTATCAACCATTATAACCATTGCAAGAATCTGTTATGTATAGGGTAAATAACGATCATCACGACTAAGGAACTCTATTAATATTATTCCTTATATGAACTCACACCATCGTAAAGTCATAGATATAGCTGTAAAGTTAAATTAGCAGATTTATCTGGTGTTAAAAGATACAGAATACGGTCTGGGTCTTGGTCTGGGGAGACTCTGGGCTTCTTTTTCTTTTAATACCTTTGCTGGTGACCACTGGGAATATTTAAATAAAACTGTAGATCAAGAAATATTTATACACATGTGTAAAAACCGATAAATATTCATCCCTTGACGTATATGGCCACAGCAACAAAACTTCACAAAATATGTTGTTACCCCATTATAAGGCACGAAACCAACTTTAAATGAATTATAAGAGTATGTACATAAGAATTTTATGAACAACCACTCGTATATGAACAATCTCCGAGGTCCACAAAAGAAATTAGGAAATTAGAATTCTGGCGGTATGTAGTATCTATAGCCTTAACCAAAACGCCTCTATTCAGAAGAGTAAAAGAAGGTATTAAAAAAAAAAATCATGACCATTCAAGGAAAACGAATCTTACCGACAAGGTTCTCTATCCTTAAGTGATGACTGAAACAGTTAAAAGGGTGAATTTATGAGTAATAATTATAATTTATCACTAGGTAATCTATAAGACGTCGGTATAGAGAATGCTGGATTCATGAACTTAAGGGAAATGATACCATCTATATCCACGCGGCCATCATGCCACTTATTATAACATTATGATCCTTAACCTCCTACTGGAGAAAAATATACTTATAACCTATTAGACTTAAATCTATCCAACCTTTGGGTAAAATTTATAATAGATATTCGTGTTTTGACGTTGGATAACCCGGAAACGAAAGAGGTACTTGGCTAGAATTATGAGTTCCAATATTTCTATCTCATGGGAGACCAAGGGGGAATATTAATGTCCAATATCGCTTGTCCCCTGAGAGGATGAAGCGTGAGAAAGCAAAAAAGAATAAGAGTCCACGGCAGCACGGCAAACGAGGGGGGTGGATGGAGAAAAGGAGGGAATGAGAACGAAGGGGATAGAAATGCCAGACAATAAATGGAAGAAACTCGATAAGGAATAGGGATTAGGAAAAAATACTACGAATGTGCTTGTGCCTGACATTACACCTTTTAAAGACCTTGTGATCAGTCACTCTTCCCCTGGGAGGGGGTACTGATACTTCCTATACACGTTCATAATTTTTTGCTCCTACTTCCTCCAGCAGCGTTTTCTATGTGTGTTGTGTGTCCCAAAATACACAAACTGAAGATGTTTATATGTGTTACAGACATGAAACAGGCAAATTCCCTGATTTACCAGAGGAGGAGGAAGGTGGTTCTTCAGCCATTGTGGGTCTGGTACCGCCAGATGAGGATGCCACTAGTGAGGATGCACGCTCTTTGGCCGAGAAGAAGGTGAGTCCAGCCACCACTTGAATACCTTAACCTCTCTGTCTTCTTTAATGCAGGTGTCAGACAACTGATTTTTTTCATTTGTGAAGACTTACAGTTTAGGTTAGGTGAGATTTTGCAATAAATGCAGGCGTTGCAAAGTCCTGTTATGCATTAACACAAATTTGCTTGAGCATGTAGATGTGGACATTCACGTATTGATAAATAAAATTTCAATCAATCAAACGTAGGGGGCATACGCCGGGGGTCGCTTCGCCTCGCCAACCCGACGACGCCACTCCCGGGGGCCACCACGCGCGAGTTCCCATGCAGGCTCCCTTCCCATATCAAGCAACTCTCGACAGGAAACATCAACTTGCCTCAGCCACGAGTCTTGTGGTCGCCCCCTTGGCCTCCTCCACGCCGGATTGTCTCTTACAGATACAACCGATGGGAAGGATCGGTTTCAGGGTAACGTGCCTATTGCCTATATAGCCGAAATTGGCGCTGTCGGACTATGCAGGTAATAGGCCTCGATTCAGTCTCACGGTGCAGTCGTTGATTTGACACGCAATCATCCCAGCGATACCCTATGATTCTACGAAGACACTTATTACCAAAGGCATCGATTCGCCCCTTCAAGTCGCTATTTAATGTCCATGTCTCACAACCATAGAGTAAGACAGGGATCATAAGCGACTTGAAAATCCGGATCTTTTTCCTCCTCCACAGGTACCGACAACGCCAAATACTCGTTCTGAGCGAGTCCATAACACCGTGGGCAAAGACTACTGTATACTGGACTTGCATATACTCGTGCCCCGCGCCAACCCGCCCATGACCAGTGGAGGCCAGTTTTGCGATTCCTGACATTTTCGAACATCACTCCCATCTCCCTTCCTATGGTTTATCAGTATAAATGATATACCGTTGTCTTCTTAAATGTTTGTTCTATAATATTCTCAAATATTAAACAGTAAAATACACTAAAGAAATGTTATTATGAGAGAGTGAAAAAATATGCATGAACTCAATATTCACTTAAGCTCTTCGCCATTTAATATTTTGCAAGAAAACATTTTACATGAAACATAGCAATATAAGCGAATTTTCATTAGCTTTCCATTGATATATTTCGTTTTCTGATAAATGGATCAGAACCATGCATAAATTAGCGTTAACTAAATAAATAACCTCATCAATCGGGTAAATTACCCGATTGATGATGTAATTGTTTTAGTTAACGCTAATTTATGAATAGTACTAATTCATTTATCAGAAAACGAAATATATCAATGGAAAGCTAATAACATTCCGCTTCTATTGATATGTTTCATGTAAAATGTTTTCTCGCAAAATATCAAATGGCGAAGAGTTTAAGTGTCATATTAAGTTCATGTATATTTCTTCACTCTCGCATAATGGCATTTCTTTAGTGTATTTTACTGTTTTTTATTTGATAATATTATAGAACAAACATTTACGAAGATAACGGTATATCATTTATACTGATAAACCTTAGGAAGGGAGATGGGAGTGATGTTCGAAAATGTCAGGAATCTCAAAACTGGCCTCCACTGGAAATAACCCAAACTGAGTAGCAAGTCCAGTATACAGTAGTCTTTGCCGTGGGCTATGCCAATCCGCCTTAAGACTTCTTGACGTGACCCACCGTCATTATGGACTGCGCTACCAAGGTCTATAATACTTGCCAAGATCTCAATGTCCTCTTTGCATGCATGGGCAGATTGTACTGTTTCATCTAGTAAGTCTCCAAACACCTGGACCTTGGTCTTGAGCCAGGGGACCTCAAGTCCCAAAGGCTTTGCCTCCTCGTGCAGCGCCTCGAGAGCCATAACCAGGACCTCCAGCAACTCAGGAAAGATTACTGCATCATCGGCAAAAACAGGATAAGTGATATTGGTCTTGCTGAGGGATGCTCCACAATAACTTTGATCTACAACTTTGCCCAATACCCAGTCCATACAATTGTTGAAAAGTGATGGGGCAAGGACACACCCTGGCTTCATTCCTATATTCACAGGAAAAAAGCTGGATACACCTCCCCCACACTTCACAGCACTCTCAGTCCCAGAGTACAGACCAGTCATCAAATCAATAGTCCTTGCAGGAATCTCGCGAAGTCGCAGAAGTTCCCAGAGTGACTCACGATGCACTGAGTTCAACGCCTTCTTGAGATCAACATAGGCTGCAAGCATCCCCTGTCGAAACTCGTGTCGGTGTTCCACCATGACACGAAGCGCTAGGATACGGTCCGTTGTTGACTTGCCTGGCGTGATCCCAGACTGCTGAGGTCTCTGATGCTACAGTAGATGGCTGCGGATCCGTGTCAGCAATAGATGGGGAATGTAATACCGCTGTAATTGTTGCAGTCCTGACGGTCCCCTTTCTCTTTCCAGATAGGGACAACCAGCCCCCTTTTCCAATTAAGAGGAATGGTATCTGATTGCCACACGGCAGTCAGGACAGCATGCAACCCGTGGATCATGGCCTCACCCCCAGCTGCTTAGAGGAGCTCCGCACTGATATTACAAACACCAACTGCCTTACCCCCCCTCAACTTTGCTACAGCCTCTCTGACTTCGTCAAGAGAGGCTGCGGTTTCGTAAATGGGAGGATCGGCATCCACTGCCCGTAAGCCTGTGGTGTGAAACTGTTAAACTGGCGGTGCCTGCCCGTCGAATCACTCATGGGATAAACCACCGTAAAGTTCTTCGTGTGGGCTCCTGGAACGTTCTGAGCCTCTCAGACAAATAATGTCCACTGTAAAATAGTATGTCCATTTTAGCTCAGGTGGGTTAATTTCTAATCACTTTTAACCGACTCTTCCTATACATAGAAGCTAATTAAATTGACTCACAAAAGGGGCTATATAGTATATAGTTGCTGATTCCTCTATATTATGAGTCTATAATATCTGATTAGGATATTTGTTTTGAGCTTCAGTGCTTAGTGTAATGCGAGAAAGTACCTAGACGACCGCTGACCAAGCGAATATATCAGTATGGTCTAGTCACTCTAGTGCTACCGTCATTGACTGGTTTCGTCGAAGGGAGATGTCTAAACTGTGCGGGTTCGAGTCCTGCCACGATCAATATATAATAATAAGGGGAAATAGATATATTCCCCGAATTGTGATTGTTACCCGTCAGTGCGTCTGTGGAAAGACTCCCCTGACGGGATTCATAAGGGATAATAGAGGGCCCATTGTAGTGTTACGCTTTGTCGGTCCTCAGGTATGCACATGGAAAATTACATTAGTTCCATGTCTCCTGCCCTCATGAACCGTCAGACTCCTTTCTAGTCATAAGGGCTGCAGCTCCTCCTTCGGTATCCCCTTCAGAATAACATCACACCGACAGAAGTGAGAAGTGAAAGTGAAAGTGGTTCAAGAAGTGGCTATCACGGCATAATAATATTACGGGCGGTACAGTGGTGGCAGTGATGTAGATGAGTGTCCCCTGAGGAAGTGTACATAGAGAACGGAGACAGAAGGTGTCCAAAAGGGTGATATATCATCGCGAACTTATGAAAATCGCTCCTCCAAGAGACAAAGTCTAAGAAAATGTGTTTCGATGCATGCTACCGTAATAGAAGACATCATAATTCGTGAAACAAATCTTAAAGCAGGAGAAAAAGCTATGTAATGCGATAAAGTACCTAAACGACCGCTGACCAAGTGGATATATCAGTTTGGTTTAGTGGCACCGTAACTGACTGTGGTTTCGTCGGAGGGCAATGTCTGAGCCGTGCGAGTTCGAGTCCTGCCAAGATCAATATAGTGCGTCTGTGAAAAGATTCTTCTGACGGGATTCATAAGGGATAATAGAGGGCCCAGGGTAGTGTAGGGCTCTGTCAGTCCTCAGGTATGCCCATGGAACATTACATGAATTCCCTGTCCCAGCCCCATGAACAGTCAGCCTCATTTCTAGTCATGAGGGCTGCAGCTTCTCCATCGGTATCCCCTTCAGAGTAACCTCACGACGACAGAAGAGAGAAGTGAAAGTGGTTCAAGAAGTGGCTGTCACGGCATAAATACTTATGGGCGGTACACGTAGAAAACCTAGTTCTTCAACAATCAACAAGACACACTTTAGACAAATGCACCTTCTTCATCAGTAGTATTCAGCTGATTCCCTTCAAAATACCAACCACTGGTAGGGTACGCCGTAGGTCCAATGAAAAGTGAAATATAGATTATTTCGAATTTGGCAGGGTGTTTTCTTATGTAAAATTGAATTTTAAGGGTGGTTTGTCCTCTTCAACTTTTTGGTTTGAGCACTTCTTGCTATGCAAAAATGGACTTTTATATTTATATGCAAAACATAGCTTAAAGTGCGATTTTGCATAGTAAGAATTGCTCAAATGCAAAAATGGAACAAGATAAAATCGTCTTAGAATTCCATTTAACATAGGAAATTAGCATGCCAAAGTTGAGAAAAAGAATTTTTGTTATACGGCGTACCCTAACCAGGGTACCAAAATAGTTGGATTGGGTTACGATGGGAGGAAGGACAAGACCAGGGCGATGGTGCCCGACAGCTATGGGAAACTGCACCCAAGGTTGATCAGGGAGGAGCATGTGTCAGTGACAGAGGAGCCATCTGGAAGGTACCTTTGGCACTTTGTACCAGAGGACCCGGTGCCACCTGAGAAGCCTGCGTTCAAGGTGGCTCAGGCTCTCTATGATCTGCTGGTGACATACGACTCCACCGACTCACTGATCGTACTGCAAGGTGACTCAACTAGGGCCAACACGGGGTGGAAGGGTGGTACTCACGCCCATTTGGAGAAGATGCTGGGACGCAAGCTCTTCTGGAGTATATGCGTGTTGCACACAAACGAGTTGCCCCTGCGCCACCTTATCACCAGCATCGACGGGCCTACCTCATCTGACACTGGCTTCACGGGTCCAGTGTGCAGTCTGCTGTCCAGCGTGAATGAGATGCAGTACAACTCAGAGTTCAGAGGAGTGCCAGGCGGTGAAGATCTCACGAAGATACCGGAGTATATCTTGGTCAACATGTCCACTGACCAGCAGGTCTCCTACCAGCTGGTCCAGGCTGTGAAGCGGGGCGTTCCCCCGTCCGAGCTGCAGGAGATCAAGTGTGGCAAGGTGTCCCACTCCAGATGGCTCACCACAGCCCAGTCGCTCGTGTACATGTGGACCAGAAAGCATGGACTGACTGGCAAAGAACTGAACACCCTGGAAATCCTAGTCAAGTACTGCCTGCAGGTGTACTTCAAACTCTACTACGACATCAAGGTTCACCACAGACTAGAGGACGGCCCCAAGCACATCCTCACACAGCTCAGAGTGATGAGGTCGCAGCCCAAGAAGGTTCAAACAGCTGTGACCTTCTACGTGCGGACAGGAGCATGGTTTGCACACTCAGAATGTATCCTCCTCTCGCTGATGGCGAGTCAGAGTGAGGACGACCGCAGGTTTGCCGTGACCCAGATTTTGAAGCTGACGGCTGGCGAGAAGTATGGGGACACCAGTGTAAGACCTCGCATCACACCCAAAGAGATTTTCATCCTATCTAGACACTTTGCAAGTACCAACTACAAGGTTATTGACTATACAAAGCGCCGCCACGTCAGCACGAACTAGGCGGACTCGAACCGCTGACCGAATGCGCAGGGACGCTGCACATTGCGAGGTCACGTCTCTACCAACCTTGCCACCCTGACGGGCTCCATCACACCCAAGCTGAACTTGTCAGCCACCAGCTTGCAGACACTGATCAGCTGGCAGCCTGGCCAGGTGCACGAGCCGGCATTCACCTGTTCACTGTCCGGGGATCAGATCCAGGAGATCCTGGTCAAGCCGTACGAGGTTCCGGAGTTCTCTATCCACACTCAGAGCACCGAAAGAGTCGTGAAGCAGGTGACAGAGGCTGCGGCAGCAGTGGTGGGGCAGCAGGCCAGAGACGGGTTCATCCGGGCTCGGGCCCACCACCGGGAGACCATGCCCTGCTTCAGGTCTAAGAAGGACATGATGGACACGTTCTAGGCCAACGTAGAGGCTGTGACACTGTGATGTAGTGCCTGATGAACCAACTGATCAGAAAGAACTTACCACGCTAGTCATTTGGAACTCATATTGGTGCATGATGCAATAAACAGGACCAACCGGACACTGCGTACTCATTTAAGCATTATTCGATAAGGGTGCAATATAAAACTGCGATTTTGCATAGTAAGAATTGCTCAAATGCAAAAATAAAATTGGATAAAATCGTCTTAGAATTCCATTTTACATAGGAAATTGGCATGCAAAAGTTGATAATTTTTTGTTTTTTTATACGGCGTACCCTACCAACCAGTCTTGAGCTTTCCTTTACCAAGGATTTTCATTGAAAAGTTCTTCCGTGAAACTTAATGTTTTGTTTTCTTTTCCAAAATGAAAGGGGCTTGTGTTTTCAAATGTTGCCTCTTATGTGCTTTTCGAATAGGGGGAGGGGAGGGGGATACGCAGCATTTCTGAAATTGTGAAATCAAAGGTTATACATGTCATCAAATCCACTTCTATAATCGGTTGTTACAAATCTCTTTACAACCATTGTAGTGTTAGATCTTTTGGTATCTTCTACAGCTATTTTCATGAGTCACCTCTGAGGTTGCCTATTACACACTCCATATCAACATCCCAGTACACAGATTTCCTTTACTTCTTATTCTATCCATCTTGCAACCATATTTTCCAGCATATAAGACGCGCCCATATTTCACAAGGATATTTTGTGGAACGATTTTTTATTCCTATATTTATTGAAAGATTTTGTAACATACACAGCAACAGTGGATTTTCTAATAACAATAGAGTACAGTTAAACATGCTATAACAGAGTCTTAGTAAAAAACTAAATAATCTATGATATTAGAACAGCAGAGATGTTTGAACACAGAGAAAAAAGAACATTGGCCTTGTGGTTCCATTGCGTAGGCAAAATCGTCGATTTGGAATCTTTGTTTACATCGCGAGATTCACAGGTGAAGTTATCTGCTTATTTCTGTTTTTAGCAGTAAAAACAATCTACTAACAGTTACTTTTCAAAATAGTGATAAGGTTTAAGGTTTCATAGATCAAGATACTTCAATGAATAAAGATTATGTGGTGGAATATCAACCGAGAGACAGCTTAACACATTGGAGCCTTCTCACATCAGTCACCATCTTTATTTTGGTATGTTACCTTCAAGATTCTGTTCACCGCTTGAGCTAAGGTCTCTACTTCGTTCTGTGGTAATAATGGAAGAAAACTACCTCTGATGACCGTTTTTCTCTTACCAATCAATATGGGAAGAATCAAAATTTCTTCAGATCAAATTGCTGTCCTTTGGCGTTTTCAAGGCAAAGGCATGGTGGTGATAAGGTCAGGAGATAATGTTCTCATTAGGCATGTTTAGTTTCATATTAAGTCCAAATCCAAGGTCAATATTGTGCATTGAAAATATGCGGGACCTAATATTCTTACATATTTGATTATGTTACTGTGTGATGGTGATGCAGTGTTATATAAGTAATGTGCAGTAATTATCGGCATTGAGGAAGCAGGATTATGACATGAGGAATGAAGGAGATGTACACTCAACCCTCGGCTATCACGTTTTACAGCTATCACGCATACGTAAATGCAGGGGCGTGCACAGGGAGGGGGGGCCCTTGGGTGCTTCAGCCCCTGCCCTTTTCACTAAAAGTGCCCTTTTCGTCGAGAATAGGCTTCAATCATATAAACATTCTATTGAAAATATATTTCAAATTCAATCCTTTTATCATTTTCTGGGAGGTGGAGCGCACTACCTGTGTGTGTGTGTGTGTGTGTGTGTGTGTGTGTGTGTGTGTGTGTGTGTGTGTGTGTGGTGTGTGTGTGTGTGTGTGTGTCGCCAGGCACCTCCATTGAGTTATCTTTCGTAATGAATTATATATCTTGCCTTATTATTATATATTTATTTCTACCACTAGGTCATTGATTTATATTTGCTCTGACGTTGGCCTGTATATGAAATTGAATTAAGTTACCTTGTGAGTTAATGGACAGTGTATTCTTATTAAAGTGAATTGGCATCTGCTGTGCGTGAGTGAGGAGGTGTTGCTGCAGGCAGCGTTGGGTCGTGAACTCAGATATGTGTGGGTTCTTGCCTTGAATTGATGTTGGTTGCTTTGTTTCTGGCAAAGCGTTATTCCTTGTGTTGTTCAGGCATATTTAATAGTCTGATTGGGGTATTTTTCCCTCTTGCTTTGACAGCTGCAGTTGTTGGGGAGTGTGTGAGCTGAATTGGTCTTGGTTCATTGATTTTTTTGTTACCGTTAACGTTAAGGGTGACGGGAGAGGCCCCAGAGGGAGACGTTGGCAGTTGGAGAAGTCATAATTTTAGTGTATATTTCTTTGTGTCAAGCATATTTCTGTTTCTTGTTTCTTGTAGTTTCCTGAGGGGGAACGTTGATTGCGTTTCACATTTTCCTCATTTTCGTTCGAGTTTAACCCTCTTTAGTTAGTATTACTCGTTTAGTAAATCAGTGAGACAATTAATTTTGTGGTATCACCTCAACATATAAGGTCACTTTGTTTTTTAATTCCATAACTAAAATGCCACGCAAAGAAAGACTGAAGAAATTAATGGAAAAAGAACTTCAAGTCTTGGCTCGTGGTAATGAGAAATTATCAAAATGGCTGAAGTTGTCAAGAAGTGGGGAGAAGGATGATACTCAGGAAGATGAATCAGATTTACAATGTGTCAGAGAAAGGTCCAGTACATCGGAGACTGAAGAAGAGAGGAGTGGAGATGCTGAAAAAAAGCAGGAGCAACTCATAGCTCAGGCAAAATTTTAGATGAACAAAAAACAAAGGACATGAAAATCGAAGTGAACGAAGATAAGGAGGTAAACGAAAAACCTCCAGTGAAAAGGATGAGAGCAGAGCATGACACACATTCGATGGAAAATCAAGAGATTTTTTCACAGAAACGGGCCAGTTCAAGCACCTGGAATTTCTTGCTGTCGATGAGATATCCCACTGATCCAGCACACGTAGCCAAGTATAAAATCAACATAAATGATGAATTCCGTGAGCTATGCTGTTCAGTTGGGCCGAACCAGCCAGTTATAAGTTACCCCAAGAATGAAAATGGCCGTTCTTTCCAAAAGCACCGGTATGAGAACAGACCTTACCTAGAATATTCTGTAGAAACTGATAGTTTGTATTGCTTCAGCTGTCGCTTGTTTCTGCATGAAGACAAGTATAAAGTAATGTAATACTGCATGGAGGTCTACAGGAATAAGTAAATGGCATCAAGCACTTGACAACATGAAAGAGCATGCACCATCTGAAGCACACATGATTGCTATGTTGAGGTTGAATAATTTCAAGACGAAGAGACTGGAAAAGTCCCTGGAAGCAGCAGATAAAAAAAGTCCAGCTGCAAAAGCTGAAGAGAGACAGAAAAATAGAGAGGTGTTGTAGAGACTGATAGACATAATATTATAATACTTAGTAAGGTAAGGACTTCCATTGAGCGGAAAATATGAAAATGAAGCAAGTCAGAACAGAGGCAATTTCCTCGAGCTTATCCAACTGTTTGCAAAGTATGATGGTGTAATGAACAACCATTTGAATGTTGTTCAGCGTGCTACAGCCCATGGTAAGCCTCAGTGTCGATGCTGTCAAATCGAATCCAGAATGATGGTATTATGGCTATGGGCACTTTATGTGAGAAAGACTATATTGAATGAGATCAGGGTAGCCAAGATATATTCGTTTCTGATAGATGAGACAACTGATATTTCTAACACTGAGCAGGCATCAATGTGTGTTCGGCATGTGCATGATGACGAGATAAAGGAACACTTTATTGAAGTGTGTGACGTGGAAAGCACTACAGGGGAAGAGCTAGCGACCTTCACCCTGGCATTTTTGGAAAGACATGATCTGCAGATAGAAGATATGAGGGGCCAAGGATATGATGGCGCTGCGAATATGAGTGGTACATATAGAGGGTTCCAATCAATGCGCCAGAACAATGCGCAATGTTCCAATCTTATGCGCAATGAGAAAGCCTTGTATGTCCACTGCCATGCTCACTGCTTGAATCTTGTTCCTGTGGAAAGTTCGAAGTCAAGTCGCTATTAAATTTTTGTATCATTATTCAATGTGGTGGAGAAGTTATATTACATACCAATCCGCTATAAGACTTCTTGATGGGTCGCGGGTCGCGTCAAGAAGTCGTACGGCGGATTGGCATACCCCACGGTGTTATGGACTCGCTCAGAACGAGTATTTGGCGTTGTCGGTTCCTGTGCAGAGGACAAAGATCCGGTTCATTTAAGTCGCTTGTGATCCTTGTCTTACTCTGTGGTTGTGAGACATGGACACTAAATAACGACTTGAATTGGCGAATCGATGCCTTTGGTAATAAGTGTCTTTGCAGAATTATGGGGTATCGCTTGGATGATTACATGTCAAATCAGTGATTGCACCGTGAGACTGCATCGAGGTCTATTACCTGCATAGTCCGTCAGCGCCAACTTCGGCTATATGGGTATGTGGCACGCTACACTGAAACCGATCCTTCCCAGCGGGTTGTATCTAGTAAGAGACAATCCGGCGTGGAGGAAGCCAAGGGGGCAACCAGAAGGCTCGTGGCTGGGGCAAATAGATGCTCCTGTCGATAGTTGCTTGGTATGGGAAGGGAGCCTGCATGGGAACTAGCGCTTGGTGACCCCCGGGAGTGGCGTCGCTGGGTGGGCGGAGGCGACGCGCCCCCCCGGCGTATGCCCCCAATGATTGATTGAATGAGAAGTTTCATATCAATGTCAAGAAAGCTACATGCTTTATTTGTGAAAACCCATCTCACCATCTACCCTGGATCTCATCCTCAAGAGCTAAAGTAACTTTCCGATATTAGATGGTCTTGCTGCGAATATGCCTTGAGAACATTGAAGGAGGTGTTCAAAGCAGTGGTGCAATTTCTGTCAGAAATATGCGAAAGTAGCCCACCAGACCCTGCAAGTGGAGATGCAGCAATGCTGTTGCGTAGCCTAAACTTTGAATTCTTGCTCTGCCTGGAGATGGCAACGCCTGTGCTTATGGAGACCGCCACCGCTTCAAGTGTTGTACAGAAGCGAGACCTAGATTTGCAAGTAGCGTGTACAATCACCGATGGTGTGTTGAAGAGGTTCAGTGAAATGAGACGGAGGAGAAATGTCATTCTGTGTATGAAAAAGCCACTCAGGAAGCAGAAGACGCGGGTATCGAAGTTCCCAAAGAAATTCCGGGTCAAGATAGACCCAGGAATGTTCCTGCAAGGTTCAAGTACAGCCACTTGTCTGTAACTGAAGATGCACCTTCACTCACTGTGGAAGAATTATACAGAGTCAGAGTGTATTACCCATTCAATGATACCCTTGATCAAGAAATTCGACGTAGGTTCAAAGGAGAAGATGGAGACAAGACAAGGGATATTATCACAGTCTCATTGTGCCAAAGGTGACGCCTTGCCGAAGGTGACGATTTGAGGTGTCATGATACTTTCTCTAGCTTTCTCTCCTTAAACTTCTGCAACATTCGCGGTCTTAGATCTAACTTTCAATCTGTGGAGCATCATCTTTCCTCCTCTAAACCTCATCTTCTTTTCCTCACCGAAACCCAGTTGTCTGTAAGCACTGATAGCAGTCCCTTTTCTGTCTCCTCTTACTGTCTCTATTCTCATTTTCAATCCAAAGCTGCCTGTTGCGTATATATGCGCAACGACATCACTTGCTCTCGTGCCCACGGTCTTGAATCTTCCGAATTTTCAACCATCTGACTTCGACTTCAATGTCACTCTCTTACTAAATTTATCTGTGCTGTATATCTCTCACTTAACTCCTCGGACTATGTAAAATTCTTCCATTGTTTAACAACAAAAGTGGAACACATCTCATCTCTTTTTCCTTTATCAGAAATTTCCATTCATGGGGATTTCAATGTTCATCACCTGCATTAGCTATCATCTTCTTTCACTGACCAACCTGGTGAACAAGCCTACCTACCCGTATTCCTGACCGTTTTGGTGACACGCCCAACATTCTTGATCTTTTCCTAACTACTAACCCTTCTGCTAACTCTTTGAAACTATTCTCTCCGTTGGGTTCCTCCGATCACAATCTAATTTCTGTAACCTGTCCTATCGCTCCAGTGCCGCCTCGGGACCCACCTAAGCGGAGATGCTTCTGGCATTTCAACTCAGCTAAGTGGGAAGACCTAAGGCAGTACTACTCTGATTTTCCATGGAATGGTTACTGCTTCCCTGTCAGAGACCCATATCTTTGTGCAGAGCGCATAACTGAGGTCATAGTCTCTGGCATGGAGGCGTACATTTCACACACTTTCTCTAATCCTAAAGTCCGTCAACCTTGGCTTAACTCTGCTTGTTCTCATGCTGTCCAAGATAGAGAGGCGGCTCACAGACGGTACCGTAACCATCCATCTCCTGAAACTCATGCCCTTAATATTTCTGCACGTAATCATGCCAAATCTTTACTTCAACTTACCAAAAACTCAAACTTCAAACAAACTTCATTCATAGAAAATGTCAAAATCTTTCTGAATCGAATTCCTCTCGTGACTTCTGGCATCTAGTATCATCTCTAACAATTTTCTACTCATATTTCCCTCCTATGCTTCACCCAGATGGCTCCACAGCTGTCTCATCTATATCTAAAGCTGAACTCTTCGCTCAAACCTTTGCTGAAAATTCCCCTCTGGTTGATGAAGGGCTTGTTCCCCCTTCTCCTCCACCCTCTAACCATACTAGGAAATAGACGTCCACACTAAAGATGTGGAACGTGTCCAAGCTCGCACAGGCTAAAGTCAACTTTTTAAATACCCTCACCTTAAAATACTTCTATTACAACCTGACCTAACCCAACCTAACCTTCACCGTCCCCTCCTTTGATTTTCTTTACTTTTTACAAAGAAAAGAAAAGTTAAAAGCTAAATTGTTCTTGAAAAAAGTTCGAAAAAAAGTAAGTAACTTTACTAGTAACGCACTAGTAAGGCCCGGATAATTCGAACTTCTGTTCGAATTATGGAAAGTTGTTGAATAACTCGAACTGGCCTGAAACAGGTCGAATGATACGGTCTCGAATTAGAGATGGTTTACTGTATACAGTAAGATCAGAGATTCATTCCTGCCAGTTTGTATTTCTCCCATAAGTTGTTTCCTCCCCTTCTTCTTTATCTCCTCCAAGTCTTTTATATTTGCAGTCCTCTTTCTTTGTATCTTCTGTTAAACCATTCCTTCTAGTTTCTCATTTCCTCACAACCTTTAGCACATATCTTTCAACTCCTTCCTTGTATATTCATAGAAACTCTTCCATCCCATCCTCTCCTGGGTACCTATAGCCTTATACAAGTCACTTCAAGCTGTTTCCATAAAATATTTCTCAACAAGTGTGTGCGTATTTACCTAGTTGCCTAGTTGTATTTTACAGGGCCTGAGCTACACGCTGTGGTTCCATCTATATATCTACATTTATCCAGTCTTTCCTTCAAACGGTGCTTATTCTTTGCTGATATCGCCTTCTCTTTAAGTCCATTCCAAACTTCTACATTTCTATCTGTTTCGGGGAAACTGTACTTCATGTTATTCAGGCATCTCCCTTTTCTTAGCTTTTCTGTATTAGCCCTTGTGTATCGGTCTTCTCTTTGCTTCCAATTCAGTAATTACTCATTGTCTTCTTACTCCCCTCTTGAAAAGATTTAAGTCGTAGAACGGTGGAAAAATATAAATAGAAAGAGGGTTCCAGTGTTTACCAGTGAGGGTGAGGAAATAGTTAAGATACTGGTTAACTCATGCATTAGGGAGATGGACAGAATAGGGATGAAAATGAGTAGAAAGTCATGTGCAGCGAGGCCGCGGGAGGGGGGGAAGGCATGCATTTAGCAAGTTCAGAAGAGCAGTGAGCATGAAAATAACGGTAGAAGATGGCAAGAGAAGCAACATTGCGGCGGTGATTTAAATATTGAAAACAGTCAGTCAGAGGAGGGGAGTTGATGAGACAAAAACCTTTGACCCAACCTACGACGACACAACCTACGACGCCACTCCTGGGGGTCACCACGCGCGAGTCCCCAGGCAACTTCCCTTCCCATACCAAGCAACTCTCGACAGGAAACATCAACTTGCCCCAGCCACGAGCCTTGAGGGCGCTCCCTTGGACTCCTCCACGCCGGATTGTCTTTTACAGATACAACCCGGTGAGAAGGATCGGTTTCAGGGTAGCGCGCCAAATGTCCATATAGCCGAAGTTGGCGCTGACGGACTATGCAGGTAATAGACCTCGATTCAGTCTCACGGTGAAATCGCTGATCTGACACGTAATCATTCCAGTGATACCCCATGATTCTGCGAAGACACTTATTAACAAAGTCATCGATTCGCCTCTCTAAGTCGCTATTTAGTGTCCGTGTCTCACATTCATAAAGTAGGAAAGGGATCACAAACGACTTGAAGATCCGGATCTTTGTTCTTCTGCACAGGAAACCGACAACGTCAAATACTCGTACTAAGCGAGGTCCATAACACCGTGGGCTATGCCAATACGCCGTAAGACTTCTTGACGTGACCCGCCGTCATTATGGACTGCGCTATGAAGGTATATAGAAGTCAAGACTCAAAACTTAAGATCTCAATGTCCTCACCGAACGCATGAACCGACTGTACTGTTTCATCTAGTAAGCCTCCAAACACCTGGACCTTGATCTTGAGCCAGGAGACCTCAAGTCCCAAAGGCTTTGCCTCCCCGTGCAGTGCCTCGAGAGGTATCACCAGGACTTCCAGCGACTCAGCAAAGATTACTGAATCATCGGCAAAAACAAGATCAGTGATCTTGGTGTTGCCAAGGGATGCTCCTCAGGGATGCTCCAAGGGATTGATGTAGATCAATCACTTTGATCTACAACTTTGCCCAATACCCAGTCCATACAATTGTTGCAAAGTGATGGGGCATGGACGCACCCTTGCCTCATTCCTGTATTCAAGGAAAAAAGCTGGATACACCTCCCCACACTTCACAGCACTCTCAGTCCCAGAGTACAGGCCGGTAATCAAACCAATAGTCTTTGCAGGAATCTCATGAAGTCGCAGAAGATCTCAGAGTGACTCACGATGCACTCAGTCAAACGCCTTCTTGAGATCAACATAAACTGCTGGCATCCCCTATCGAAACTCGCGTCGGCGTTCCACCAGACCACAAAGCACTAGGATACGGTCCGTTGTTGACTTACCAGGCGTAAACCCAGACTGCTGAGGTCTCTGATGCTTCAGCACATGACTGTGAATCCGATTCAGCAATAGATGGGCAAGCACCTTGCCTGGCACGCTGATCAGTGTAATACCGCGGTAATTGTTGCAGTCCTGGAAAATCATCTGGAAAGGTAAACGAGACTGACGGTCTCGTTTACCTTTCCAGATAGGGACGACCAGCCCCATTTTCCAGTCAGGAGGAATGGTACCTGATTGCCACACAGTTGTGTGATTGGATCACCCCCAAACATGCGAGGCATACTCTATACATTGGTGGATAAGGCCCCTGTACAGAGCAAGCAACTGTGAGGGAGAAAAAAGTGGACCCAGACGCCACAGGACACCTAACTTCATAGAAGCTGTTTTAGAAAGAGATGAGATATAAGATTTTCAGGTCAGATTTTTAGCAAATGTTATCCCTAAAATGTTAATTGTAGAAGAGGGAGGCAGTTGAGTGTCGTTGAAGAAGCGGGGATAGTTGTCTGAAAGGACATGTCGAGTTGATAGGTGAAGAAATTGGGTTTTTGAGGCATTGAAAAAAACAAGGTTTGCTTTGCCCCAATTAGAAATTATAGAAATATCAGAAGTTATGCGGTCTGTGGCATCTCTCCGTGAATCACTTAGTTCCTCTTGAGATGGACGTCTAATGAACGACGTTGAAAAGTGCAGGGTAGAATCATCATCGTAGGAGTGGATAAGGCATTGAGTTAGAATTAAAAGATCATTAATGAATAATAGAAAGAGAGTAGGTGATAGGACAGAACACTGAAGAACACCACTATTGATAGACTTAGGAGAAGAACAATGACCGTATACAGTAGCTGCAATAGAACAGTTAGAAAGAAAACTTAAGATGAAGGTGCAGAGAGAAGAATAGGGACTGAATGAGGGTAGTTTATAAATTAATGATTTGTGTCATTCTCTATTAAAAGCTTTTGATATGTCAAGGGCAACAGCAAAAGTTTCACGAAAACCCTTAAAGGATGATGACCAAGATTCAGTTAGGAAAGGTAGAAAGTCTATTTCTTCCATCTTATTTATCAGCTTATAAATTGTTATTAAGAGTCCTCTTTCTCTTCTTTTTTCAATTGTTGGTAATATCATCTCTCAACCTTTCCTATTAAGTTAGTTCTTTTAGCCCTGCTACCATCTTTGTTGCCATTCTCTGTATCCTCTCCAAAAATACCACAGGCTTCTTTTTATATGGGGACCTCACAGTGGCAGCATATTATATTTTTGGTCGAATCATTGAAGTAATTTTCTTTCTCATCATATACTTATCCATGTAATGAGTTAGAACTCTAGTATTTTTCAACATCCTGTATGTATATCTCCAAATAGTTTCTCTACATGTTCTTATGGTTGTAGTTTGTCATATATTAACACTCCCAGGTCGTTCTCTTCGTGAACGTTTATAAATTCTTAATTTCCCATTTAATTTTTCCATTTATATCTCTTCGCTTTTTCTCATTTCGATCACATGACATTTGTTCACATTAATTTCCATTTCCCATCTTCGGCTCCACTCATAGATCTTATTCAAATAATTTTGTAGTGTTTTACAATCTCTATAGCTTCTTATTTATTCCTATTTATTATGACTCCTATTTATGTATGTGTATGTGCATGTGTGTGAATGTGTGTATGACTATGTTAAGGTTAATTTATGTCGTCCCTGTGTCAGGAACCCTCATCTGGATCCCGCATTGATGTAAGCCTCTACAGTGTCTGCCTCATACCTAGTGTTGCTGGTTTATTACTTGCCTTCCATCTTCAGAGTAATATATTTGGCATGAGGTTTATTTACAAATCATCTTCCTTTTAAGTGTTTTATTATTGCTTTAATACACTTCTCTTTCTACTTTTGTGAAATATTACGTATATACAGGGGATCTAGATATGAGTCAATTCGCTCCCTAGAATAGACCAATGTAGCAAAAACTTGTGGGGTCCTACATGCACCCTAAAACTGATATACAAGGATATTCTGCTCCAGAAGTGTCACTGTTAAGAGTAAGTAATGAAGAACACAGTTTTTGTGTTCTTCATGGATGCAGGTCTAGTCCATGAGCAGCAGCAACATGTAGAGCACCACTGATTGGCCGCATTCATCTACAGGCATGATCAATTGGTTGCTTTCAATGGTGTCTGAAGGGCCATATAGGTTGCATTGAAGTATCATGGTATGGAGTGTCCATGTGGGGTGAGGTGGTGGGCCTGTTTTAGTGGCCAGAAGTTTGAAAGAAAGTGTTGTTTGAACATTAAGGAGGTTTTCTTTGTTTTCTCTATGTGCATTAGCAAGCCATTTATAGGGATATGGGAGGGTGTGGTGATAATGGTGATAATTTTGCATTTAGGTTAACACTTGACCAAGACCTGTGATGTATGCTATTTCCATTTCTGTTCTCAAAATTATGGAAAATTACCTCCTTAAACTTAGGGCGTAAGACAAATTTTCATATACAGTGTATTAGGCCTTGACCCAAAAACCGGAAAATCCAAAATCCGAAACATAGCTGGACACAAGGAATACGGATTATTTATTATTACGGATGGATTGTGGACCTGTACAAGAAAATTTGCCCCATAAAGCAACAATGCCTCACATGATGAATGTTCATATAAGATGAACCCCTGCCTATTTTTCATTTCCTATGACACCTTTAATGATTGTTGCTTTATTTATATGTGAAAATATATGTGGACCTCTCAAATGATGCATGGTGAATAGTAGAATACCCTACAGCAGGTTGCAGTCGGGCTCTCATTATAGTATGAACACCTAAAAGTTTTATCAAGTAATTTTGATTGATGATGCCTGAAATCACAAAACAAGCATTGTACAAAATGCTATATTTTAATGCATCTATAGTATATATGGGACGACATTTTTCTTCTCCCACATTTATGCATGGGTAACAATAGTTATGCTGTAGGTTTCTTGCACTGACCCTAAAGGTCACTGATTCATGGAAAAGGAATGCTTACATGTTTTCCTTAACCTACTCCTTATCCCTTGTTGCCCTTCCCAAGGTGAGTATTTATCCCACCTGTTACCCTTTTGAAACCCCAGCAGGCAGGGCTCAAAAGGCACGTGTTGTGTCATGACAAGGTATCAATCGGTCATGTTTTTATGTCTTTTCTCTATTGCTGAATGAGCTCAAGGTAAGGAGAAAATGAAGAAACAAATACGTATTTTCCATCACCATTCAGATACTGGATATTCCTCTTACCTTAAAATAACATGAAAGTTATTGAGTTTTACTAGGTATGTGATGACATCCAGAATCCACAGATAAGTTGGAGGAAAATTGTCTCATAGAACACTCATGAACAAAATGAGTGGGTCACTGAACCTGGACGCCTTTGTACTGAGCGTCCAGGTTCATGAGATATATCATGATAATTTACAGCCCACCTAGTAGTACAGTCGTATGTGCATGTAAATCATCATTAACATGTCAGAAAACTAATACAATGTGGATATGAATGATAAAATCAGCATTATTGACTGACTGGATTGTAATGATGGTGGTATTGGTGCCCAGAGTGAGCGAGAGAGAGTGAGAGAGCAAGCCAAGCAGAAGAAGAAGAAGGAAGAAGAGGACCGGTCCATCTGCCTGCGTCCCTCCAGTTATGTAGCGGCCCTGCAGGCAGCATGTGATCAGTACCAAGGTTTGAACAACCATTGTTCCGCAACATGTATTTCCATTTTCTTTCTGTATGTCTCTTCATTGTAGATAGTTTCCCTTAATTTTGCTGGTCTTCATCATAGTTACCATTTTTTTTAATTCTGAATGGAAATTAATACATTATTATATAAAAGTTTAGTATTTATAAACAACCCAATAAGATGAAGCTCACTCCAGTTTATGCACTGATATGCTATCTTATCATGTTCATATTAAAAAAGAATAGTCTTTGTGGAATCCGAAGAAACATGTGGATATAATTTTTGGAAGAAAAATTTACATGCAAACTCTGGGGTTCAGCTGTTAGATGGTACCGCTGCTGTGACCAGAGCGTATAATTTCAGGCTTGCCACCCACGGTTGATACATTATAATTTAAAATATATCGATACAAAACAGTGAGACCCCCAAAAACTACGGAGTATATTCGTATATATGTAATTTAGCATCATTGCATAGTAATAGCTGCGGTAAAGAGGCTATTTATGTAATATTTTCCTCTGCCATGTACATGTTCCGCATCGGTTTATAATCTTGCCTCAGGCCTGCCCACTACATTTAAGCTCCGCCCCTTCTCGATGACTAGGGATACCATCGTGGTATTTGATGATCGCAATTGCGACGGTAGTATTTACATCGTGGTAATCGCAATTGCGATAGACTAGGAATATAAGCCCGAGTGGCACACAACCGTCCAAATCGAGTCCGCATGCCATCCGGCCAAGTTCGGAGCTGGTTGACTGAAATAATAAATACATATATCAAAATAAATATAGTGGTATGTACTGTATGTGTGTTCTTGACATGATACTATCAAACTCTAATTATATTTCAAGAACATAATTTCGCTAACATATAGACAAAAAATTATAAACAAATGTTAAACATTGTTGTACAATAAGAGCAGAGAAACGAATCACAGAGCACAGTACGATGATTAAATATAATACATTAAAACAAAAATTGTACTCATCATGCACATTCAGCTCTCGGGCCTTGTCCCCTGGCCCAGGAGACGAGATTTCTTGGTGACGTCCTTATATTCAGTCAACTTCTTGTTGTACAAAATCTCGTTCCCCTGCATCCACTCCACAAGATTGCGTTCCTGCACAGTAGTCATGTTTATCCCAGGACTCCGTTTACGTTTCGAGGGAATCACCTGACTTAATTTGTCACTTAAAGCATCACCAATGATGATGCTTTCGTCGGAGCTAGTAAAATCCTTTCCTATCGCGTCCTGAGAATTCCACTTGGCTTTGGATATGAAACGGCGTCCTAAATGTTGTGCCGTGGGATATGTGGTCACTTGATGGCCAGGATGTGCTGCTCGGGTGGTGGGTGGTGACATAACAGTGTCTGTCTCATCTTCCCACTCTTCTTGACTTCTTTCTGAGTGTGTTATGACAATTTTTGTCTCATTTTCCCCCTCCTTGTGTGTTTCCTGTGTCCTCTGTAAACACCTGTGACAATGTGTTATTGTCCTCATCTGCCGAAAAATGTTGCGATTCCTGGTTAGTGGTAGTATGCGTTGTAGAGGCTGCTGATTCTGCCATGATATGAGTGTGGACTGGGGAACAGGGTTGACATCCTTACAGCAGAACATTTTCGAATCTACACCCGAATTATCGTACACCCAAATTATCTTACAGCCATATATATAAAATATATATATATATATATATATATATATATATATATATATATAATAAAATTATATAAAATATATATATATAATTAAAATATTATATATATATAATTATATATATATATATTATATTATATATAATATATGTATATATATATATAATTATATATATAATTATATATATATGTATATATAATGTATATATATATGTATATATAATATATATTTTATATATATATTATTTTATTTTAAAATATATATATATATAAATATATATATATATATTATATATATATAATTATATATATATATATATATAATATATATATATAATATATACTCGTATATATATATATATTTATATATATATATATATTATATATATAATATATATATATATATAAATATATTATATATATATATAATATATATATATAAAATAATTCTTTATAGGGACAAAAATACATTTTCATATCCCTTTGTGTTATTGACACAGTATAAAGATTTAAAAAAAAGTAAGGTAAAGTTTTGTAAAGTATAAGGATTTTGTTTATTAAATAAAGCAACGAAAGAGCGTTATTGCTGGCAATTTTAAAATGAAATAAATCATTGTCATCAAAATATAAGGTAATATATTATGTTTTGTCTTGACAGTTTTCCAGCAAACATGGTCATGACGGGCCAGCATCATATCAATGCCGGCATTTCACCAAAAGCTATATTGGCTTTAAGTCGGCAAACCGTCATGAAGGAATCGCCCCTGGCTGCGGACCGATTACTTGCCGATATACATTTGCACTCCGGGCCTGAATCGGTTACGCTCTGGGGCAGAATCAGATCCGTGTCGGCAATCCGTAATCAAATTATTGGCCAAAGTGAGGCCAAACATAAATAAATTGAATAAATAAATAAATATATATATTTTATAATATATATATATATATATAGTATATATATATATATATATAATATTATATATATATATATAATATATATATATAATTATATATATATATATTAATATATATATATAATATAATTATATTATATATACACATAGTTAACCCTCGCTTTTACGGACCTCGATATAACAAATATCAACTTAACAAATTTTTTTTTTTGCCTGTCCGATATATGCGGGGATTTACTGAAAAAAATTGGTAAATGCGGAGTTTGGTTCGGTGGTGGGCCGGCCGATCATGTACACGCAGGTCGGAAAGTGGCAGTGAAAACAAAGCCGACAGGGCCGTGCGCGGACTCGCGCCGATCAGCCTGGCTTTGTCGGCCCGAGTGTAAAAACCTCCTCTCACGTCCTCCCGTGCCTCATTACGTTGCCTGCCTTCCGTGCCTCACCACGTATTGTTTTAATATCCTTATATGCGTGTAGTATTTGTGATGACTGCATGTACGTAAGTATACAAACTTTCATCTAATGTAACAAACAAAGTTCATCAACACAGAAATGGTCGGAAATAGCGAACTTCCACCTTATATAACAAACAAAGTTTGTTATATGAGTTTGTTTGTTTGTTATTTGCGAAAGGTTCAGATCCCTCGGATATAACAAACTATCGGATATAACGTCGCCCCCTTCCCCCAATTGGTTCGTTGTAGGGAGGGTTTACTGTATTTCAAGTCTTAAAGAGAGGAAAAACAGTGTTATTATTACATGTTTGCAAGATAGCTTTGTTTGTTACATGCCAAGACCAATGAAACATATTTAATGAGGAAACATATACCAAACACTATTTTTCACTGTCATTACACATAATACTATATTGCTTGTAATTTAATGGTAAAATTTAATTTGACCTAACTATCATAATAAAAAAATGTATCATACAACTGAAAAAGTTGTTAACCTGTAATTAAACTATAATATTACAAATGACATACATGACCTGGGTAGTGATCTCGTAAATGTTTGAAATTTCAATGATCTTGCAGACACATATTGGCTGCATAATATCAATCAAGAATGTAGCCTGAAAATATATAAATCTCTGTAAATTAGATTAGGTTTGGTTAAGAAAAAAAAACCGAAATGCATCAGAAAATTATCAGGTTTACCTAAACAACTCAGAACAACTTCAACAACCAGTGGTAGTAAGTCTCAACCCACAGTAAATCGAATAAAGAAGATAATTCCCACCATCTGTCGGATGTGCAGGGGGTTGTCCGGTACAACAGGCCACTGGTGTCCTCTTTTGTTTCATTAAAGATACAAATATCTTGGGATGAAGATCATGTACCATGCTCACATGTTGGTGCCTTCTTCACCACCCCAAAGCCCTTGATCACAAGTAGCTCTGAAAAAAGAAAACTAAGATTAGATTATTATGATCCCATGCACTGTCATAATTTTACATAACTCTTTGCGTATTTCGTATTTGTTTTATCGGCCAATAATCTTCACAGAAGAAATTGTTCAGCCTGCAATCACCTCAATTACAGGACTTGACTACAATACAAAAAATGTTGGTGCAAATCATAATGGATGAAAAGCTGTCTAAACTCTTTTATGATTACTTAAACTAGTTGCAATGCACAAATCCTGTAAACTTGAAAGATAAATGCTTATTTAGTAATCTTATACTTATAGTATCCTAAACTTTGGTAATCTACGACATTTATTTTTATTTTTTTCCTCCACCTATTTCTGCACTTTCAGGGTATGGCGTGGACTAAAATTTACACTCTACCAAATTCATACGCCATGCATCTTTACCTAGAATTGAGAATAGGCACAGACACACACCTCACCACATATTCATTTTCTCCTCCGACGGGGTAGTTCATCATGCAGGTCACTGCATAGTACTTCATGTTGGGTAGCTTCAGCTCCCCTGAGTCATAGTCCTTGTAAACTTTCACTTGCGAGCAGCCTGGCTCTTTCATCTGGTGGGATGAAAGGGCATGTAAGACATGAGACTATTTAGGTTCTGTACACAGTACAAATGCCAATTTTGGCTGATATTACAATGATACATTACGAATTTTTTTTATGCTGGCCTCCAATTACTGGTACTCTTTTGTCTACCGAAATTCTTGTCTCAACACAAAACGGGAACTCTCGCCGACGGTAAGGGTTAGGTTAGGTACACAGAAACTTAGGTAAAAGCTTAATAGATATACCTACTGAATATATTGAGTCGTAGAAAATAGTAACACTTGACACCGTGAAAAGCTGGAACCGTCGCCGATGGGGACGAGAGATTCTGTAAATGTAAAGTAATGATGAGGTAAGATGGTAAAGATGTAAGATACGCTATGCTGCGCGTGGCATTCGGTGCTCATCTCTGTGACATTAGCCCTTTGAGCTTGTTGTGGATGAAGACCCTTTAACCCGGGACACAGGGCTAGTGTGACATCCGGATACCACAGTTACCTTCCCCAGGTTTCCCCAGGTACCCATTTGTCAACCCCGAAACGGAGGAAGAACAGCTGTTTTGGCAGGTCGCCGACTTGCCCTGGCCCGGATTCGAACCAGGGCCCGCAGATTCGTAGCCAAGCAAGCTAGCAACTACACCACGGAGGCAACAAGAGAAATCCTGTAGATGAGAGTATCATAAACCCAATGAATACCCAATGAATCTTACTCTTCCATCCTGAAGGGTGTCTGATCTTGCCAATTTTGCTTCATGTTTAAGTATTCATAGTCATTATTTCATCTAATTGCTTGGGATATCAAGGAAATTCAAGTTTCAATTCAATGCATCACGTGCCTGGGGATTCTTAGCACCCTCTGCCCATTTTAGGGCTGCCTGGGACTGAGGGCCATTTCTGTGTTGTCGGTGTTCATTCAAAGTTGCGGCATCCTTTTTTACGCCTCGGAAGCTCTTCCTGACGGGCAACCCCGTCTTTCGGCTGAGGACATAGGTGGATTGCCTATCATGGCTAACGAGCACCACCTGCCCGGGTTTGTTATCGGAGTTGTCCCTCTCCTACGTGGATTGCCTACCATGGCTACGAGCCCCACTTGCCCGGGTTTGGATTGGTGAAGTGGCAGGGCGTATCCACACGTCGGTGGACCATGCACACTTCACCTCGAGGGCTCCAACCTGTTCCGAGATCCTTCAAAGATTTAACCTGAGACCTCGAGGTCCCAGTTACCAGGGGTGCCACGAGGAGGCACTTTGAAGATCTTGACAAGGAAGAGGTTATGTACCGGCAGTAAGGACTTACGCACTCGGCCTTCTTTTCGCTCATGGAACTATCCGGCAGCTGCAGCTGAAAGCAGGAGATGGCAAGCAGTCTCCTACCTCGATACAGCACTAAACGCATTACCTGTGTCCTGCTGTGAAGGCTCGTCCCTTCAGCTCAGCTAACCCCCTTTATTTTCATACTCACTGCTCTTCTGAATTTGCTAACTGCATGAGGCCCTTCCCGCGGCCTCGCTGTACAATACTTTCTATTCATTCTCATCCCTATTCTGTCCATCTTCCTAATACAAGAGTTAATCAGTACATTCACTCTTTCATTCCTTTCACTGGTAAACACTGGAGCTCTCTTCCTGTTTCAATTTTTTCACCTTCCTACGACTTAAATTTCTTCAAGAGAGAAGTGACAAGACACCTCTCGAACTAAATAGGCCCACCCACCCTTTCTAATTTTTTTGTACTGTCTTCTACATAGGGACTGACAACTAAGTGGGCTTTGTGTTACTTTTTTGTATGCCTTGGCCAGTCCTTTGTGATGTAAAGAAAAAATATATATAAATAAACATTAGTGCCCAGTGGATAAACTGATAAAATAAAAATTACAGTGGAACTCCCTTTATCCGGCATTCTGGTATCCGGCACCATTCCGTATCTGGCATATTTAAAATATATATTTGATAATGAAAGTGAAAAATATGAAGATTTTTTTTATTATTCCAGCGCATAGTTGTATTTGCTCCCGCTACCGCCAGAGCGCACACCTAGTCGACCTGCCACTACTTGTTTGTGTGGCAGTTCCTGCCTCCTCGCACGTTTCACCTCTATAGCCAGTGAACCACTTATTTATTCATCATGCCGAAGGTTGTAAAGCGGAAAATGGTTGTCCTTACACCTAAACAGAAGGTGGAGGTATGTAAGTGACTGTAGAAGGGGGAAAATAGAAAAAATATCATGGAAGAATAAATACAACATAAGGTTGAGAAGTGTTGATATAAGTATATGAATAAATTGAAATGTAGCAATGAGTAATGTGAAATATAGTAGGTGAAGAGTTAATTAAGTGATAATTAACTTCCCACCAAAACTAATACAATTCACATTGTCTTTGGGATATACTGTAGGTTAGTAAAATATAAGTTTTTGAGTTTATAAGTATTTATAGGTACACCTTGAGTTTTTATGAAGTACACCTTCCCGTATCCGGAATTTTCCCATATCTGGCACGCCCTTGTTCTCAATGATGCTGGATAAAAGGAGTTCTACTGTAGTATGCTAATATGTAATTTTTTCCCGTAGTATAGTTGTGAAAATCTACTTGGGCATTGTTTAGTTTCAATTTATTTGTTTTTTAGTCTCATTCAGTATTTTTCCTTCCCTACTTCAGTACTTTCACAAGATAAGTGTATGTACTACAATTCCGATAAAGCTATGGAGACAACATCTTGGAAATTCTCATTGTTTTCTACTTTTGTAATTAACATTGTCAAGCCAAATTATCAAGTCAAATTTTTCAACAGTTTATACCTTTATATCAAGATATAACTCAGCACAAAGGTGAGAGTAAACCATTGGTGAGTGGAGATTGAGAGGGAAGGGTGCTGCAGATGTGTGGACACTGAGGCAGCCAGAGGAGAACCCTGAGGAGAGGGCGGAGGAGGATATGATTGAAGCAGAGCAGCGGGCACGGCTGGAGGTAGAGATACGGAGACAAGTGGACTATCTTATGCGGCAGGAGATTCAGCGACTTAAGGAGGTAAGATTGGTGCGCCTCTCTCTCTCTCTCTCTCTCTCTCTCTCTCTCTCTCTCTCTCTCTCTCTCTCTCTCTCTCTCTCTCTCTCTCTCTCTCTCTCTTCTCTGTGTGTATTTACCTAGGTGTGTTATTTACCTATGGTCTTGTCCACGCGAGTCGGACTCGCGATCTACAGTTTCACCCTTCCGGTGCGAGCATGGAGCTCATTATTACCGATCTTTGGGTAATGCTGGGACCTCACACACCACACACCCCCATCCCCTTGCTCAAGGGGGACAGTAACTGCCCGAATTTGTCAGTGAAAAATCATCGGGAGCAGTGAGGATTCGAACCGGCTACCATTAAATGACAGGCCAGCGCGTTATCAACTCGACCATCGTGGAGGTGTATTTACCTAGTTGTGTTTTACAGGGCGTGAGCTACACTCGTGTGGTCCAGTCTTCGTATCTACATTTATCCAGTCTTTCTTTTAACTGGTGCACATTCTTTGCCGATATCACCTCCTCATTTAGTCCATTCCAAACTTCAACATTTCTATCAGTGAAGCTATACTTCTTTATGTTGTTCAGGCATCTCCCTTTTCCAATTTTTTTTTTTTGTGTGTGTGTGTGTGTGTGTGTTGCGTGTGTGTGTGTGTGTGTGTGTGTGTGTGTGTGTGTGTGTGTGTGTGTGTGTGTGTGTGTGTGTGTGTGTGTGTGTGTAGCATAGTGACCTTTACACTGTTGATTTGCAATTGCTATACATAGTTGTCTGATGAACGAAATGTAAAAGAAGTATAAGTAGGCTACAGCTCCTCATATTTCTTTCCCTAAAACCAGATTTTTGCAATCATAGGATGTGGAAGGGGAGAAGAGAGGTGCCAAGAAGAAGAAGAGGGTCAAAAAGGGTGGTAAGAAGGGAAGGAAGAGGAAAGAGAAGGATCTTACTCCCGACAAGACCACCGAGTCGCTCTTTGAGGAGCTAGTGCTGAATGGTGAGGATGAAAGGTGTGCAAGGGGAACACTTTAAGGTTTATGAGAGAAGATAATATTGTGAGAGGAATGACATAAGGAGGCATAGGAACAGCATACATAAATACTGTATAAAGCATGATATGACAATAACATCTTTTCAGCCTTTTGAAAGATGTTGTGGTCAGGAGTCATTCGCAATGCAAAATTAGTGCTGTATGTATCCTATGAATGAAAAATTACAGATATGAGTAAGTGAATCTTATTGGAGAATTTCAGCTTCCCCTAACATTGTTACTATTGCTATAGGGATAGGAAGTATTTCAGATTACGTAATTTAAGTAAGAGAGAAGTACTATATCATTTGAGGTTGGGAAGGTGAGTAATGCGAGTGAATTGTGATGCTGCAGAATGGATAAGAGTTGATAGACTAGATACTTACATAAACTGTATATTGTTGAAAGATTGTCAAAGGAAATCCTTAGAAATCAATTAAGGGTTACAACTAAGAGAGGGAGATCTCCTTTTTGGTAGGCAAGGTATGCAAGAGTGCAAATAGAGATTTGTAACATAGGGTTTCTCCTTCACTGCCCTATGCTACAAATCTCTATTTGCACTCTTGCATACCTTGCCTACCAAAAAGGAGATCTCGCTCTCTTAGTTGTAACCCTTAATTGATTTCTAAGGATTTCCTTTGACAATCTTTCAACAATATGCAGTTTATGTAAGTATCTATTCTATCAACTCTTATCCATTCTGCAGCATCACAATTCACTCGCAATACTCACCTTCCTAACCTCAAATGATATAGTACTTCTCTCTTACTTAAATTACGTAATCTTAAATACTTCCTATCCCTATAGCCATACATAAAGACAAAGTATCTATGGTTATTTCTGCCATGGTTGGAAGCTGCTGAAAGAAGAGCAGAGTATCACATATAATAATGAATGGTGCTAATGATTAATGCTTACTGAATGGTGATAATGATAATTGGTAAATCAATAGTGATGAAAAAATTGATGAAATGGAGTTAAAGTTCTGTAAATCACCTCATTGTTTTGATAACATGTATTGAAACATTGATAAATTGGTCAACAGCTAGCCTTGAAAAAGTTATAAATATATAAAGCTGAAGTAACCAGGTTTTGAACCTTGCATAGGACACTGAAGCACATAGCATGTTGGTAGTTGATCTGAAGTAATGAGTGATCACCAACGACCAGGGTTTATTGGTTGGCCTTGACTGTTTCACCACTACATGACTTTTTTTACTACTTTTACATAAATTTATAGTGCTTTTAAGTAGTACCTAACATATTTTTAATCATCTTAGATTACTATTTTTTTGGAGACTTAAAATATTTTTCATCTACATTTTCTTCAATGTAGCAAAAGTTGTGGCATGTCTGCAGGTTCAGAGGGTAATTCTCATTAGTTCCATGTATATTTTTCCTCCTCAGACTTCCATATACCTTACAGGTGACTTTCACTGCCGCCTATCATATATAATGACATGTCATTTGAATAACTGATACATTTATTTATGGCAAAATATGTACATGGGAGGAGCCAAGGATTAATCCCAAGATTGTTTTGGTCATGTTTTATTGTCTCACCACTATGGTACCAGAATTCATAGCATGAGAGTAAACATTGCTGAATGAAAGCTTTTTGGGATTAGAAAGAAAGAGAGCCTTGAATGAATGCCTTTATAATAAAAACAATAATTCATGTAAGGCATTTTTACAAACAGAAGAGCTGCATTTATGCCCTGGAAAATAATAAAATTACAGGTGTTCATGTCCTCCTTAGCAGATGCATGACGTCAGAAACACATCACATTTGTGGGTAGGAAGATAGCTGAGAAGCAAGAAGTAAGGGAAGGTGGTGGGTGGCCGAGTGGTTAGCGTCTGAAAATGATAAGCTTGGTACACAAGAGTTCAAATCCAACCAGGTGCCAAAATCTTTCGGCAATCATCGAGTGGCCTAAGAACACCCACATGCTGCCCATTAACTCTACCTTCTATGGCGAGTGCTTCGGAGACACTGGAGGCAGCATGAACCTCTGATCACAGGCGCCACTATAAAAATCCTGCCTGCACCACCACGGGCGAGGGCCAACCATCACAGCTCTCATGTGAACCTCCAGGGCCTACCATCCGAGCCCTGGAGGTCACTGCCTGCAGGCTATATAGGTCGAAGTGTAAAAAAAAGGGGGAAAACTAGGCCTTACCCATTCAACTACTCCACATTTGATCTGCTCACCTATTATACACACTTTCATTACTTTCACCATCCATTCTTCTCACACCACAGGCACTTCTCAAACTGCTTGGATCTTGGACCTTTGTCTTTCATTCTGCACCCAAATCTCACTTGCATATGTGAAGTTTGGTACAATGATTGCATCTCTCGGTCCCTTTTTTTACCTCCATGTCTACAGTCCTTCTTTTCATCATATGTCCTAGACTAGAGATCCAACATTCCCTCCCTTGCAACGTTCTTTTTCTCGTATCACCTTCCTTGCTTCCATACTAGCACATTCTCGAACCAAGATACTTAAATTACTAAACCTCCTCCAATATTTTCTAATTCAGCCTATTTTCACATTTTTCTCGACACTCAACTATCACAATAATTTCACTCAAAATCTACCAATTCATTTTTATTCCTTTCAAAAACCATCACCTTACTTTTGTTAACATTCATCCTCAGCTTTCATCTTCTGCACACATTATCAAACACGTTTACAAGTTTCTGCAGGTCTTCACATTTTCTACAATCAGAATTGTATCTTCTGCAAGAAGAATTATATTCAACTATCATTTGACACCATTTATATACATGTTCACTATATCTCCGACTTTTGTTTTCATCTCTTATTACACCTTATTACACCAACTTTTTTTTCATCTCTCTTATTAGCTGTCAATATAATATAAGTTGAATAGCCATTGGGACATCATACATCCTTGCATTCCAAAACTTTCACTCATTTCATCATTCATTTTTCATCCACACATGCCATTGAACCCTTATAAAAGGATTTTTACACCATTCAATAGCCTTCCCGCCCACACCAGACAATTTCTATACATCCCACATTGCTGTCAAATCAGTTCTGTCATACGCGTTCTCGAGGTTTATGAATGCCGCATGAACTTTCTTCCCTTTCATTAGCATTTTGTTAACTGGAATCCTGAATTAAAATATCAGATCCACACATCCCTTACCTTTTCTAAAACCTCCCTGCTCTTCACTGATCCTACTCTCTGTGTGTTTCTCATGAAACCCATATAACTTAGTGTGCCAGACAAATGGAACTAATTAATTTAAGGAGTAATATAATGAGTGTTTACCTATAAGAATCAAGGAAATGTACAACAGAGATTTAGTTTTTCTTCTTGGATGCAATTTTTTTCGTCACTGATGTCAGCCTCGCTATCCAGTTTAGTTTAGAAATATATGCTATTGATCCTGATACTGCTTGTTTCTTGTCAGGTATAATCAAAAAGGTTCCTGAGGGGAGACTGAAGGACTTGCTAGGAGATGTGAGCTTAGTGGGAACAGAGATGCTGGTCAAAACCAAGTATCCACAGCCAGCCCTTGGGGACATTAAAAATGCCCTCACTGAATACATCATCCTGCCTCTTGGTGTGTTCCACTTTCGAATTCACTGTTTATACCAGCCATTTTCAATGTTACAATTACTTGAGTTCACTGCAACAGGTTATTTGCAGGTGACTAATGGTCAGATTTGTATACGTAGATGATGCTGTGATTTTTCAAGAGATTTTACTGTATGCTATATTTGCAATGATACCGTCTTGATGTAATCCTTCCTCTCTTGTGCATGTATGTCCTGCTCCGTGTTGCGACACTGGCAGAATAAATGTAACTGAGATCTTCTTGATGAAACAGATTGTTCACAGTGACCATAATGGTCTTATTCATTATCTACATACTACATAATCATCTGGTTTCCTTTGATTATTATAACAACTTTCATGGGTTCATGAATATTCAATGGTTATTTTCAAAGCATCCAATAACTTCTGTCTTGTTGTATGTAAATGTACTTTTTTCATATATAGGGCCATCTTCCAAACATGGGGTGGCACTTAATACAAAGCAGTTCGCTAATAAGCACTATAAACAATTTGCTCATCCTAACCATGCTAAGTAATTTTATCAAAATTGATGCATTTTTACAAAAAAATCTAAAGTATACAAAAATTGATATACAGTAAAACCTCGATAAGTCTGTATTCGTTAAGTCGGAATTACCGATAAATCGTAATGGCTGGCAAATATTCATTTAACAAATTATTTCAGATTTTGAAATATATATATATATTTTTTTTTTTGGCATGAAGCGCCTGTAGGCAGTGAACTCCAGGGCTCCGATATGAAAAATGTATCCACTTAATTCGAAAAAATATCCAAATAGTATCCAATATTTTTCTTCTAAAATATGTTACATGGAAAGTTAATTATATTAAATACGTTATGTTGATAACACCTTACGTTTGGCAGCCAGGGTTGGTGGGTTGCCTGGCAGCGGATAATTAATCTGCAATCTATAATCTAGTAGGTTTTCCACAAGCATAATACAAAAATTCAGTTACAATAAAATATATATTCATTTACCTGGACGCAAGTATGAATAAACACTAACACCCAGATCATGACCGCTGGTTAATTCTACTTATAGTACGTATCTCTAGTCCACCAACTACGTTAAGTCCACCCCCGGCAATATCAGCATTATCACCGTCGTGTTATCAAAAAGGTAATAATGGACGAGGACTGCGCGGTCATTTTCTGAGACACTGACTGTTTTCCTTGCTAAAAATTAGTGTTTTTTTCAGATGGAGATATCGTTATTTTCCGGAAACCTGTTTAAGAGGTTTTGTAAATTTCATCACCAATCCTAGGGTCGCCGTTTCCATTGATAATATTGTATCTCCATTATAAAAAACACTAAAACTTGTCCAGGAAATAAAAACCAGTGTCTCAGAAACCAGGGAAGTGACGGAATTGTACGAAACAAGAGTGCCCCGCCTCGCCCCGCATTCGCCCGTCCGTCCGCCAACTGCCAAGTGGTCCGCTTTGGCCCGCCTTGCCGGGAGGATTATTACCCTAACTGAACTTATCATAACCCCCTAAAGGGGAGGCTGTGCCTCCCTCGAGATTATTAAACCCATGCAAACCTTAACCTAATCTCCTAATGGGTAGGGTGGCCTCCGGAAGGGGATGATGTGTCTGCATGCGATATTAGAAAACTATGTCATTAAATTAATATGTAGATAATTTTAAAACGTTACGCGGAAGTGAATTAATGGTGCACAGTACTATACTGAGCAAAACAAAAATATAGAACACGGAAATAGTAACGACGGTAGCGACCGCACAGTTCTCGTCCATTATAACCATAAAAATGTCAGCCAATCACAATACAGAAAATGTTCCTTATTCTGGAGGAAAACTGTCTTGCCAATGTATTAAGATTGCTTAAACTTTAAAGGATAACCATAGCAGAGTGGTATGGTATAGTAGTCCACTACCACAACCCCCAATCAACAACAACCACGAAAAACTCCCGCCCTACTTCAACACAGGGCTATCGCCTACGCCTCTCTCTCCTACTACCCCCACCTGCTCACTGAACCCCCTCTCCATCACACCACATATAAAGATCGTTCCCTCTATCCTAACTCTCATGAATCTTTGCCGTAACTCGTAAATCATCATCATCATTGGAGGCATACGCCGGGGGGCGCGTCACCTCGCCCACCCTACGAATCCACTCCCAGGGGTTACCACGCGCGAGTCCCCATGCGGGCTCCCTTCCCATACCAAGCAACTCTCGACAGGAAACATCAACTTGCCCAGCCTCAGTCACGAGACTTGTGGGCGCCCCCTTGCCACCTCCACGCCGGATTGTCTCTTACAGATACAAACCGATGGGAAGGATCGGTTTCTGGGTAGCGTGCCACATGCTCATATAGCCGAAGTTGACGCTGACGGACTATGCAGGTAATAGGCCTCGATTCAGTCTCACGGTGCAATCGCTGATTTGACACGTAATCATCCCAGCGATACCCTATGATTCTGCGAAGACACTTATTACCAAAGGCATCGATTCGCCTCTTCAAGTCGCTATTTAGTGTCCAAGTCTCACAACCATAGAGTAAGACAGGATCACAAGTGACTTTAAGATCCGGATCTTTGTCCTCCTACACAGGTACCGACGATGCCAAATACTCGTGATGAGCGCGTCATAACACCGTGCGCTATGCCAATCCGCCGTAAGACTTCTTGACGTGACCCGTCATCATTATGGACTGCGCTACCAAGGTATGTGAAACTTTCCAAGATCTCAATGTCCTCGCCGCACGCATGAATTAACTGACTGTACTGTTTCATCTAGTAAGCCTATAAACACCTGGACCCTGGTCTTGAGCCAGGATCGAGATTTCAAGTCCCAAAGGCCTTGCCTCCTCATGCAGCGCCACGGCAGTCATCACCAGGATCTCCAGCAACTCAGCAAAGATTACTGCATCATCGGCAAAAACAAAATCAGTGATCTTGGTGTTGCCGAGGGATGCTCCACAATAACTTTGATCTATAACTTTGTCGAATACCCAGCCATTCAAGTGTTGAAAAGGGATGGGGCAAGGACGCACCCTTGCCTCACTCCTGCATTCACAGGAAAGAAGCTGGATACACCTTCCCCACTTTACAGCACTCTCAGTCCCAGAGTACAGACCAGTCATCAAACCAATAGTCCTTGCAGGAATCCCGCGAAGTCGCAGAAGGTCCGATAGTGACTCACGATGCACTGAGTCAAACGCCTTCTTGAGATCAACATAGGCTGCAAGCATCCCCTGTCGAGGCTCACGTCGGCTTTCCACCAGGACACGGAGCGCTAGTTGACTTACCATGCGTGAACCCATACTACTGAGGTCTCTGATCCTTCAGCAGATGGCTGCGGATCTGTTTCAGCAATAGATGGGGAAGCACCTTGCCTGGCACGCGAGCAGTGTAATACCGCGGTAATTGTTGCAGTCCTGACGGTCTCCTTTCCCTTTCCAGATAGGGCCGTCCAGTCCCCTTTTCCAGTCAGGAGGAATGGAACCTGATTGCCACACGACAGCCAGGACAGCATGAAATGATCGTAACTCGTAAATGATCACCTATATACATATCCAGCCACTGCAAATCTTAATTGTCAAATCATTTGAACTGGCCGTCTGTCTACCTGTCTACCTACCGGGGTCATGCGGGGTGCTGTCTGCTGCTCGACACCAGGTGAGGGTGAGACCTCAAGATCAAGATCATGAGGGTCGAGTCACTCGAGTGTCGCACTCACCACTCACCAAATGACAAAAACACCACAAGCGCCTTTTTTTTTCATGGCTTAATCTAGTTTGTATGCCTGCCCTATTCAATGGTTGGCTCGCTCATATCGTGTGACGTTACTCAGTGTTTTAAGTGCTTGTGTGAATTGGTATCCAGCTTCACTATGTCTGATCTGATGCCCGGATTTTCGCAAGCGATAATGATTGAGAGTAGTGGTTGAAAAATAATGTACATATAAAGCCTCCCTCTGCTGATAAGACTCAGCTGCTGCATGAAAACAATTGGGATGATATTTTGTTAGATTTATTGTATTATCTATTCAAGTACATTTATTGTATTTTTTGTGCAATTGTTTTACGGGGATGGGGGGTGGGGGGCATTTCCGATAAGTCATAATATTCGATAAGTCGGAAAGGGGTAGAATCCCTATTGTTTCGAGTTGAAGAGGTTTTACTGTATGTTACAAAAATTGTTGATTTAATTTGTGTAAGATATCAAATTTTGAAGAATATATTATTTTGTATAATGAAAAAAATGTAAAAACCTTTGCTGTGAGAAGTTTTAGTCCTAAATAGGAGATGTCTGTTTCATGAAATCAGATTATCAGTGGCATATATCTATCTGGTGTATGATTGCAGGTGTGGATGGTGTGCATGAAGAAACCACACTGGTGAAGAGTGTGCTGTTAGTGGGACCACGTGGATGTGGTAAGAGTCATCTGGTGCAGGCAGTGGCTTATGAGGCTGGAGCCACCCTCATGGACCTCACAGCTACCAATATAGTGGGTCGCTACCCAGGCAGGGCTGGCCTCAACATGCTTACTCACCTGGTCATGAAGGTAAGATACTGTAAAGATATTCAGTAGTGAACAAACTAGTCCTGCAAAACCTTATAGTACATAAATAATGTCTGATGTTTTGAAATAAAAATTATTACGAAGTTCTAAGATACTATTTATGTTGTACTTATTCAGCCAGAGCAGCTATGAATTCAACTTATGGCAGGACCGTTATGTACACAGTATGTTACCAATCAAAGCAAGACCACCAATGCTCAAGTGGATTCTATTAAACATAGATAACTACGTACATCTAAATAATAAGCTTCATGATTACTAAAGGAAATGTGAGGCAAGAAAATCAAAAGTGAAAAGTATAACTTCATATGACTGTAAAAATGGGTAAACACAAATGATGGAGAACAGTGTCCATGCTTAAAATATATTTATCAACCCATATCAGGCACACTAATAGGGAAGTTGCTGAGTGTGGTGTAGGATGTAAACATAATTGTTTTAGCCGCAAGCACTTACATATGGCTGCATGGCAGAGGCGTGCACAGACATTCAGACTTGTCAGTCAGTAATCACTTCTAACATAAACTAACTTGCATTACTATTACTATTGAATTATAACTATGATCACACAATTGTAACAAGTATTATAACTTCCATACATAATATTTTAATGTACTTAACATCAAAAGAACCAGTATATTTTTAGGAACGTCATAAACACACATATATATATATATATATATATATATATATATATATATATATATATATATATATATATATATATATTATATAATATATATAATTATATATATATAATAATATATACAGTCAGTGAATTCGAAATGAGAGAGAGAACATAAGCTACAAGACAAATAAAATAAAAAAATAGTTTAACACTTACGCTGTCTATGTTACTTGTTGATTGGGAAGCCCTTGGCCTTAATAACTTGCTTCAGACGTTGGGGTACGGAGTTAGCTAGGGGTTCGCAGTAGGGGGTGGGAATTTCTTGCCAAACCTTCCAAATAGCCTCCTCCAACTTCGAGATTGTAGAGGTGTCTTCCCGACGAATTCGTGCCTTCATAAGCCCCCAGAGGTTTTCAATGGGGGATATGTCAAGGCTCTGCCCTGGCCAATCCTCTATGAAGCCCACCTGACTGTCAGACAGCCCCATCTTGACCGCACTTGAGGACTGTCAAGGCCGTAGGAGGGTTAAGCACCCACCTAAGTTAAGCACCCTCAGTAGGAGGGTGCTTAACACTCTTCACCGTCAGGCGTGGATCACAGGGTGACGTTGTAGGCGACTTTCAAACTTTCACGCCCTTAGTCTCACTCACGCACAATGGCGTAGCCAAGTATTCACGACTGGGGGGGCCAAGGTGGGGCCAAGCTCTTTTCTGGGGGGGCCACTATATAAATGTTTTTACACAGTTTCAGATCAGAGTGGCAGGTTATGTAATAAGCATAGCAGCAGTTTATATAATTTAATATAGCTTTCTTTGAATTTTGAAATAAAACTCAGTTATTCTAAGTTAGACCACGATGGGCATTGCGATTAAGCTGGCCAACTTAAAGTTCTGAATATCTAAACTGAAGGATTTACAACACACTGTTTGGTACATGGAGTTTGGACATTTTCATATTCAAAAAGGTTACTTTATCAAGTATATTAGTTAATAAGTAATTACTTATTCTTCACAGTAAGGTGAAGCAACCATACTCAGGCAGAGAGAGAGAGAGAGAGAGAGAGAGAGAGAGAGAGAGAGAGAGAGAGAGAGAGAGAGAGAGAGAGAGAGAGAGAGAGAGAGAGAGAGAGAGAGAGAGAGAGAGAGAGAGAGAGAGAGAGAGAGAGAGAGAGAGAGAGAGAGAGAGAGAGAGAGAGAGAGAGAGAGAGAGAGAGAGAGAGAGAGAGAGAGAGAATGTGTACTGCTGTGAATGTGATTAGTGATGCTGTCTTGGTGAAACTGAAATTTTTAACAACTTACAACACATTCAGTAGAGAGCAATTTTCCTGTTACCATGTTGTTTTGCAAATTTAGAGACAACTTTATCGAAATCTAGAAATTTAGCTCTTGCAACATGAATGCCAAAAATAGCCAGTGAGGATAGACGTGTGTCAGCCATGGAGGTCCTGAGATAGTTTTTTTTATCAACCTCATGGAAGAGAAGCTTCTTTCGCATGAAGCTGATGTTAGAGGAAAAACCAAAGCAATTGTTATTAGTTTATACAGGTCAGGGAAAGCATCTTTGTAGGGGCACAAAAAAGAAGAAAGTTCCACTAGCGTAGTACTGATCTGTACTCCCTCTGATTCCTTACGCTGAATTAGCCTTTTGGCTTGGTGCAGCTCCACAGATAAGTCAGATAGTTCCACACTATAATGGGAAGCCATCGGTTCAATATACTCTTCATTCATAAATCTCAAAATAAAACTCATAAATCATAAAATATATTTTATCTACGTGGATCTAATGCTGAAATTGAGCGTAGCAGTTGCTTATTAGCTTCACTGAATCTAGAATTTAGCTCTGACAGCAGATGATCAAGTACTGGATAGTACAACTTTACACAGAAATCATGCTCAGTTTCTATTGATTCTCCGGAGTCTCCGTGACTGACAGTGTCTGTAGTCACAAAGCCCTTTAACATGGATGACTGCTGCCTTCTTATTGATATATGAACTGGCTTTATGGGGATGACCAATTCCTTTGCTATCTTTTCTGCCTTTGACCGAATACCATTCCAGCTTATATCATTTCTTTCTTCTCTAAACTCCTCTTGCACAGCATCAATCAAGTCAGCAGCAGCAGCCAGGTCAAGCAAGGGCTGGGGACTGCAACATATCTGACAACAGTTTTGTTCTGTGTAGAATATTTGTGAACATGACAAGGTTTAATACAAAAGGAAGTCAACTGCTTTTAGAAGTCCTTTTGCATCAGTGGCACGCTTGCCAGAATGCTCGACTGACACCTCATCAAGGGTTTCAATCCCTGCAGGCAAAGTTTCTTGCATTACCCTGCAAGCTGTATGTTGACATGCCCATCGTGTGTCACTCAGTCTTTTCAGTCTCCGAAGCTGCTTATCAGGAAACAGTTCATTCTGTTTCTGCAAGAATATGCATGCACCACGGATGAAGACATAAAAACATAAAATGATCGAAGTAAACTAAAAAAATTATCTACTAGCTTCACTGATTTGACACAATCCACAATCACCAAATTGAGACGATGGTTGTAACAGTGAATGTAAGTGGCTTCTGGTTCTACATCCTGTCGGAACAGAGTTTGTACACCAGCAATGTTCCCACTCATTACTGATGCCCCATCATAGGTCTGTCCCACACAGTTTTGACCCCTATACCACATGACAATAACAATGTACAAATACTGTTTTTTAGGTAATCTGCACTTAGTTCATGGAGCCTTACGAAGCCGAAGAACTCCTCATGTATACTATTGTCATATAAATACCTACACCACAACTGATAATTGCTCATTTCTACTCATGTCCTTTGACTCATCAACCATGATTGAGTACCAAACAGACTGACTAAGTTCTCCACATATCTCCCCCAGAATACTTTGGGCCATGATCTCCAATATTTCATTTTGAATGTAAGGGCTGGTGTATTTTGCAACTTTTGAAGAGAGGTGGGCTTTGATAACCGAATCTTTTTCACTCATCAGTTCCATTATTTCCAGGAATTTTCCTTTATTCAGGCTACCTGGTACTTCACAATGGCCTCGCTGGGCTATTTTCTGACGTGCCGTCAAACATAACACTTTAGCTATTTCTTTGATGTAATGCCTGTTTTCAGAAACATGTTTATCATGTGTGGATGACAATACTTTATCAATAGTCTTTCCACTTTGTATATGCTCTTCAACTTCTTTCCAAGCACACATAGTATTCTTGCGATAGTCACTCCTTTCGTGTTGTGAGAAACCAGCATATTTTTATGTTGCTTTCTTCCACTGCCTGTAACCACTTGAAACAAAAGCTGCTTCGGGAGATTTATTTAACTGAGGGAAATGGTGACAACAAAAACAATACGCTGCATCTTTCACCACAGAATATTCTAACCAAGAATGGCCCCGATAGCACGATGTGTTGAATGACCTCAGTCGACTGCCAATCTGATGTACTGGAAAAGATGACAGCTCTGGTTGTTTTGGTGTGTCTGTTTTGCCTTGACTGATGTCTGATGGTCCTGGTGGTTTTATAGTCATCCTTTCAGATAAGCCTGTTAATACTTCAGACGAAAGCAAAGGGTTACTACTAGAAGGTTCCACAGGTTTTTCTTCATCTTCACTTTCAAAAGCAGGCATTTCATCATCACAAGTTACGTCATCACTTTCCATCCCCCCTCCTCCCTAGAGTCCCCAGCCTCACTTTTTCTATGGCGTTTAGAGGGAGATGCGGCACTGCTTTTATCAGTACTGTCATTAGTCTCGCTAGATACCCTCTTAGAGAGAAAAACAATTATGTTACTCTGTTTCTGCATTGTAAGATTTTACGTGACACTCAGGAAGCCATCTATAAAGTTGAAGAATCAACAAGAAGGCGAGAATAAGCCACCAAAGCCGCTATTTCCAATTTATCCACATCCTGTAATCACATGTTAAGGCATAAATTAGATAAATCATAATAAATGTTATAATAGGATATACATAATACAGTGACAGTGTAGCTACATACAGGCCCTACATGCAATGGCAACATGCTGCACATGCATCGTGATGCACGAGTAATGTCATATTTTCATGCAGCCAACCCTGGACAGCGTGGCATGTTCATGCAAAATATTATAAAGTACAGAAATTTTACCCTTTTGAAAATGCCATATAAATGCATTGACTCAACTCCGACTTCTAAAGTTCAAGAGCATATTATTATTATTATTATTATTATTATTATTATTATTATTATTATTATTATTATTATTATTATTATTATTATTATTATTATTATTATTATTATTTCTGAGTTCGTTGCCCCAAGCTTCTTGGTTTAAAAACAAATGGTTTTCCTTCGAAACAATTTACTAAATTACGCAAACTACAGGAGTGCACCGTGTACATGTGCTGATATAGGCCTATACCTAATTAATTCAGCAGTGTTGTCTGCTTATCAGAAGAAATCGCGGTAATTGTTACCTACAGGGGAATTATTTACTTTAGTAACTTTAATATCCGAAATACTATTTTGATATTTAATTTGATTACCGAAATATACGTAGTTGAATTAACATGTTTAAAATTAGAAAAATAGATAAATAAATAAATAAAAATATGCCCCTCGGCCCTCAGTAAACATTTCCAAAATCACTGGGTCACATATGAAGAATCGACTCAAAAAGACTAAATCAAACACCATCTTCCAACCAGTACCTTACGTTAATTATCCATAGGTATTCACCTTTAATAAAAACCGCATATGATATGTGATGTCATTACGAGCTTCCTAAAAAGAATGAAAAACAATGGGTGGTTCTGACTTACCAACTGATTCGTCCTCATAAGCTCCCTTCACACATTCCATAATCGAACCACGATAGCGCCACCAATTTTATTATTGACGCTATCGTGAAATTTGACCACGATAAACGCCGACCACGATAGCCTCACAACAATGTCACGCTGCCTGTACGTATGTGTCATGACGGTCGTAAGATGGTCACGATTGAGTCATGATAGCTGCAAGACTACGTCACGAATGGAAAATCAACGGTCATTTTGTCGTCATGAAAGAGCTACGATAACCACGACAGTGTCATGACGGTGCCATGAACGTATCACGATAGCGTCAATAGCCATGCCTCATGCAACATGCCTCACACGTGGGTGGGTGATGCCATGGTGATGGAGAAGGAAGGGGGGGGTGGTAGAGATGAAGGTGGGATAACAGGGTTGTGTTGGTAATGGAAGGGGGGAAACGGGGGAGGGGGGTTTGTAATACATGGCACAGATGTAAAAAAAAAAAAAAAAAAAATAAGAAAAGAAAATAAAGAAGGGGGTGATGGTGTTGGTGGGAAACGGGGGGGGGGGGTGTAATGGGCATGGAGAAGGCGGTGTTGGGGGTGTGAGTGGTTAAAACGGGGGTGGATCCACCCCCCCCCCTACTCCCTACCCCCCTCCCCATCACCACGTGGTCATGGGAGTAGGGGGTAGGGAGTAGGGGGAGGGTGGCATCACCACGTGTCAGGGAGTAGGGGGAAGGAGTAGAATGGAGGTGAATGGAGGTGAATAAGAAAGAGGGAGAAGGCGGAAGGGGGTGCATAAAAGGGGGGGGGGGTAGGATTGAAGGCGCGCGTAACGGTTTCTTATTGTCACGATAGACATACGACGATCACGATAGTGTCACGAAGCCGCTACATAGATAACGATAGCGTCACGATAGACTTACGATAGCGCTGCGTTGGCTACAAAAATCGGGAGCTTTCCGATTTTTAGTGCACGCACACTTTTCGAGGCTGAGAGCGCCTACGGCGTGCAGTCGGTCACGAGGAC